>NW_012192899.1:616114-626304 GCF_000504015.1 Erythranthe guttata
TTTTTTTTTTTTGGTATTGTAGTATTGTATACCCCATGTTTCTCATGTATTTGTTATCTCTTGTAGATGGGGGTATCACTTTTGCTGCACTTCGAGCTAAGGCGAATGGGTCATCGAAGAAGAAGTCGAAGAAGGTTCCTTCTGTGTTGGGAGGTTCTTCAAATGGTTTGACTCGTGAGGATGTCCATGTGAAAAGTCCCCGAGTAGTCGTGGATGATCGTAGCAGTGCTGGTAAAGTGGAGGGGCGTCCACCTTCGAAGGATCGTGGTAAGGGAAAGATGGTGGATACCGAGTATGTGGCTGTGCCTAAGCGTCCACGGGTTGACCCCGAGGAGACTTATGCTTTCCATGGTGGAGGAGGGAAACAATTGTTTACCTATGGTGTGAATCGCGATGGTAAAGAGTCGTATTGGGATGTGTCGGATCGTGATCTACCTATGTTGAGTACCGAGGGATTCGTTCGTGATTATGATCGTGCTCGGATGTCTGGTAAGGGCCCTTGTCACATGTTGGAGTTAGCCGGTGGGGATATATGTCGGGTGAGTCCTTGTTTATTTAAAATCATATTAAGTGTCATTTCCCCTCTTCTTTGTGTAACTTTTTTTTTTTTTTTTTTTTTTTAGTTGGTAGCGACTTGGAGATATCTCATGGAGCACGGTAAGAATGTGGAGGCTAGGGAGGAGGAGGAGAGGGCTCGTAGTCAAGCGCGTGAGGATGAACTTCTAAGCCAGTTGGAGGTAGCGCGGTCTAATCTTGCTCTACGCTCGGAAGAGCTTGCTCGGCGGACAGAGGAGCTTGCTGAGAAGACAGAGGAGCTCGAGGTTATTCGAAGTGAAGCGAAGGCATATAAGGATGATGTTCATAAGTTGAACGTATGCTACGACCAGCTCAAAGAGAAATATGAAGTTGAAAAGGCGACGGGGAAGAGGTTCCTCACGACATCAGGTGGTGTGGCTTATAAGGAGTCCATCGTGAAGGAAACCAAGGCTAGCTTCCGAGGTAGTGACGAGTGTACAACTATGATTGAGGAGCACGCATTGGTTGTGGTTTATAAGCCATTACTGCGCGCTTGTCGCAAATATCTACGCGATGCGGGTGGTATCAGCGAGAAAGTGATTCGTGGGATGGAAGCTGGCATATCCGATGAAGAGGAAGATGAGGTAAATGTCAATGGGACGGGTACAGAGCTCGTGGATGATATGGTTGCGGATGATTCTACCGTGGTTGCATCTTCCGCTCGTGGTAGGGGAGTTTAGACTTATCTGTTAGGATAGCTAACTTTTCCCTTTTATTTTTTATTGCTATTATTTTTTTTATGGATTTCGTATTTTATTTTTATCGCTGATGTAGATGGGTATGTCCACTACTATTTCGTATGAGTTTCTTCCGTGTTTGATTTTGAAGTTTAATATTTCAATTTATTATTTTGACATTGTCGAAAATTAATGCGTTGCTTATATGTATTTACATTAGCATATACGCGATGTACTTGAGGAGGGGATCAGTCTCCCAAGGTTTTTGATAAGGGTCGTGCCCTTTGTTCGGACCGTTTGGGTCTTAAATATATTCGTCCGTGGCCACGTTTTAAGATTAACACCTCGTGAAACAAGTAAAGGGACTCAGATAATCCAGCTGGCCAGGCTATATGGATTGTCTAAATCTCTCTAAGTGTTGTATGGGGTGGTATTTCATTAGATTCATGATGCGATGTAATTTGTATCGATGTGAAGGTACAGAGAGTAAAATGGAAATCGTGATTTATTCGATGATAGCCAAGGAGAATTGTTACAAGCATAGGTGAGGCGAATTTAAATAAATAGCTAATGCGATAGGCCTACATGAGGCGGAAGTAAATAATTACTACTAAAGCAAATAAATTGTCTTGATAAAAAAAAAATCTTCAAAGTGATTGTGCTACATTTGCTCTTCTTCCACGTCTTCCTTGTACTCGTTCGTTTTACTGTGCTGATGGTAGATTGACTTCTTTTGGCGTCTTTATGCCTGTCAAGTACGATTTAGAAAAAGATAATTTATTTAATCACTTGTATTGATGATTTAGCAATTGAAGCTATGGTGGTCTGTATTGCTCTTTCACGTACCCTACTACGGGGGTTGATTTTTCTTTCTCGCCCTCCAAGATATGAAATGCACTCATGAATTGCTGCGGGTTGCTATGCTATCACGCCTGTTAGTGGAATTACTTTTTCATGTTAGTAAGAGTAGATAAGATCATCCGTGTGTTGAAGTCTAGTGGATGTATAATAATTACCCTTGACGATGTGGTATAGAGTATCTTCGCTCTTTGGGGCATTGATTGAGTTATATGCATCCTCTCCCATAATAGGTTCTCAACCTGTAAGAAGATGATGGGATGTAATTATGACTCGCTGTTGTAAGTAAAAATTACTAGCCCCCCAGTTTAGGTGGGACGTTCACGTACCTCGTTATGTGGTGTCAAATTTCCAACCATGTATAAGCAGCTTTACAAGACAATTGACGTGGAAGGTCGTGGAGCCTGCAAGGGTGGCAATTCGTGAGTAATTTTCCTATAGAAGAAATATGGGTGATGATCTCAACTGATCTGAAGTAAGGTAGATGTATACCTTAGGCGTAGAACCGTTTGAGGTTCCCTATATTCCAAGTTCTGGGTATAGGGTGTCCGTCAGTGTTCTCGAGGCGGTATGCTCCGGTGTTGACGACTTTGGTGATTTTATACGGTCCTTCCCACTTTGGGTCGAGCTTACCGATGGGGTGAGAGGCTTCAGCTTTTCGGAGAACTAAATCTCCAACTTGAAAGGAGCGAGGGCGGACCTTTGAGTTATATGCCTTGGCCATGCGTGATTTATACATCTGTTGCCGGATGTATGCGACTTCACGTAATTCATCTACGAGGTCGAGGCTTCCCCGCATAGCCTCCTCATTAGCTGTTGGATCATAGTTGGTGATTCGCCAAGATGGTTCTCCGATTTCGACGGGTGCGATAGCCTCTGTTCCGAAAGCTAGATTGAAGGGCGATTCTCCGGTTGCTGCTCGTGGGGTTGTGCGATACGCCCATAGCGCGTTAGGCAATTCGTCCACCCACTTCCCTTTGGCACTTCCAAGCCTTGTCTTAAGGTGTTGGAGTATAGTGCGATTCGTGACCTCCGTCTGGCCGTTAGCTTGTGGATTTGCTACGGATGTGAAGAACTGCTTGATGTCTAGGCCGAGGCACCAATTTTTTACTTTGTCACCGCAGAATTGGGTCCCATTATCCGAGATGATGGAACGTGGGATTCCGAAGCGGCACACGATGTTTTTCCATAGAAATTGGATAACTTCTTCTTCTCGGATGCGAGCTAAGGGTTCAGCCTCCACCCATTTGGTGAAGTAGTCCACTGCTACAATGAGGTATTTGCGTCCTCTTGTGGCGGGTGGGAATGGTCCAACTAGATCCATCCCCCATTGGGCGAAAGGGATTGGGGCTGTCAATTGGTTGCATTAACGCCGCCGGCATGTGCGTGATATTGGCATGCTCTTGACAAGGCTTACACCTCCGGACTAATCTTTTCGCATCTTCATGCATCGTTGGCCAATAGTAGCCCTGCCTGAGTAGTTTGAGAGCTAAGGTTCTCCCGCTCAAGTGATTGCCGCAGATGCCTTCGTGTACATCTCTAAGTACATAATCCGCTGTGGTCGGGTCGAGGCACTTGAGATAGGGGAATGAGAAACCTCGTTTATACAGTTCTTCTCCCACTATAGTGAAGCGGGCGGCTCTTGTTTTTAACTTCCGTGCTTCATTGTGATCCGTTGGAAGTTCCCCCTCCTTGAGGTACTTCAGAATTGGGGTGGACCAGCATGGTTCATCCTCGTCGGTGTAGTGTACTTCAGTAGGTGAATTTATCTCCGGCTGAGGTGAGGTGAGGAGCGTCACCTTCCGACTTCCAATGTTGGCCATGGAGCTGCCTAGCCTAGCTAATTTGTCTGCATGGACGTTATTGGCGCGAGGTACTTGTCTTATCTCATAGCTCTCGAATTTAGACAAGAGAGTGTGTGCGAGAGCTAAATATTTGGCCATGGTGTCTTCCTTGGCCTCGTACACTCCGAGTACTTGGTTAACGACGAGCTGAGAGTCGCTTTGGATTAGGAGCTTGCGCGCTCCGGCTGCTAGGGCGAGGCGGATTCCCGCTATCAGTGCTTCGTATTCAGCGACGTTGTTTGAGGCTGTGAATTCGAATCGTTGAGCGTATTCAAACTCATCTCCATCAGGATTCGTTAGTACAATACCTGCTCCCCCTCCTGTGGTAGTGGAAGATCCGTCGACGTTGACAGACCAGGTAGGTAGAGAAGTGTTCTCTTCTATGGAAGTCATTTCGACTAGAAAATCTGCCAACACTTGCGCCTTGATAGCTGGGCGGGGTTTAAATTCCACTCCATATTCACTTAACTCTATTGCCCATTTTGCTAATCGTCCGGATGTTTCGGGACTTCTTAGTATTTGCTTCAGAGGGTAATTGGTGAGAACCACCACCTGATGTGACTGGAAGTAAGGTCGAAGCTTCCGTGCTGCGTTGATGAGGGCGAGAGCGAGTTTCTCCATGTTGGTGTAACGTTGTTCGGCTCCTTGGAGGGCGCGACTTATGTAGTATATGGGTTGGTGGCCCTTTTCCCCATCTCGGATGAGGACTGCGCTGACGGCATTAGCTGAGGTAGCTAGGTATAGTAGGAGGGTGTCTCCGGGCTGAGGTTTTGTGAGCAGCGGTGGGGATGCTAAGTATGACTTTAACTCTGTGAAAGCCTTTTGACATGCCTCATCCCACTCGAACTTTTTTCCTCCCCTTAAAATCTTGAAAAAGGGGAGAGCCTTGTCCGCTGACCTTGAAATGAATCTGTTAAGGGATGCCAGACAGCCGTTGAGCTGTTGAACTTTCTTGATCGACGTCGGCGGAGCCATGGAGGTGATTGCTTCGATTTTTGCGGGGTTAGCTTCGATTCCTCGTTGCGAAATCATATATCCCAAAAATTTACCTCCCCGAACTCCGAATGAACATTTGAGGGGGTTGAGCTTCATCTTATATTTTCGCAGGGTGGCGAAACACTGATCCAGATCCGTTAGGTGGTCCGAGACCTTAACACTTTTGACGAGCATGTCGTCGATGTACACCTCCATATTTTTACCAATCTGATCTGCGAACATCTTGTTCACTAGACGCTGGTAGGTGGCTCCTGCGTTTTTTAATCCGAAGGGCATAACTTGATAGCAGTAGATGCCTTGGTCAGTGATGAAACTAGCTCTCTCTTGATCTTCTGGCGCAAGTAAGATCTGGTTGTACCCTTGGTATGCATCGAGGAAGCTGAGGAGATCGCATCCCGAGGTCGAATCGATGAGTTGATCGATCCTAGGTAGAGGAAAAGGGTCCTTAGGACAAGCTTTGTTGAGGTCGGTGAAGTCTACGCATAGTCTCCACTTGCCACCTGGCTTGGGAACGAGTACTACGTTTGACAACCATTCAGGATACTGAACTGGTCGCATGTGGCCTGCGTTAAGGAGTTTAGCCACTTCCGCTTTGATATGCTTGTTGCGTTCGGGACCGAATGTCTGTTTTCTTTGTTTGACAGGCTTCAATCGTTTGTCGACGTTGAGCCGGTGTAGAGCTACCTGAGGAGGGATGCCCGATAAATCTTGGGCTTTCCATGCGAACACATCTCCATTGTGCCGCAGGAAGTTGATTAGTTGTCGTTCCGTGGTTGGATCTAGATCGGATCCTATTCGTATGAGCTTGGAAGTGTCTCCAGGAGTGAGCTCTATGAACTTAAGCTCTTCAACAGCTGCTAGCTTGATGCTGTCATCTGGTACACTGATAAGGATTTCTTTATTATCCTCAATGATCGCGTTGACCCACTTCCGTTTGTCGGATTTTTGGGTGTCGTCTCCCCTTCCTGACGGTTTAGGCTTCTTAGAAGGTTCTCGTAGGGCCCTTGCATAGCACTCTCGGGCGAGACGTCTGTCTCCAAGTATTTCCCCCATTCCGTAGGGAGTGGGGAATTTCCACTTCTTATGGTAGGAAGAAGGTACGGACTTGAATGTGTGGATGGCTGGCCTTCCTAAGATGACGTTGTAGGGAGATGGCTTGTCGACGATGAGGAATTTGATCAGCTTGGTGATGCGACAAGGGTCTTCCCCTAGAGAGACAGGCAGCTCTACTTCTCCCATGGATAAAATGCCTTCCCCTGTGAACCCTTTCAGGGGTGTGGAGACGGGATTAAACCGGGCATTATCTATGCCTAGCTGCTTAAAAGCGTGGAGGTACATGATGTCAGCTGAGCTTCCACCGTCCACTAATATCTTCTTGACCAAGAAGTTGGCCACCGTTGTTGTTACTACCAGTGCATCGACATAGTCTTCATCTGGACCTTCGAGGTCGGAGGAGTTGAAGACTATGCTGTGATCAGGTCTTCGTATTTGATATATGCGTGCGGATGGAGAAGCATGTTCTTGATTCATGCGTGCTGATCGAGCGAGGGTGCGTCGTGCATTTTGTGAATCGCCACCCGCCGGTCCTCCGGAGATGAAGGAGATGATTCCTCGGGTAGGTTGGTTATCGTTGTTATCTAGGTCACGTCGATGACCTCCATCCTCTCGTCTTTGCTGTTGATCTCGATTGTTATCTCGGCGTGGAGGATCATCACGGCGCTTATTTCGCGGCTTATCAATGTATTCGCCTAAGTGGCCCTGTTTGATCAGCCTCTCAATTGCCACTTTGAGTTGTGCACATTCTTCCGTAGTATGCCCTCTGTCCTTATGAAATCGACAATAACGATCCGATTTTTCTCGCTTTGCGTTTGGCTGCATAGGACGTGGAGGTTCTGCTAAACCTTTCTGCTCTATCACGTGAAGGATTTCCGTGAGGCGAGCGTTTAGCAGAGTGAACCTATTGTAGGAGGAAGAGGGTTGGCCTTGAGGTGGAAGTGGTGGACGTCGATCATCGCGCCTCCTATTGTCCTGACGGTCATCTTCCCTTTTTCTTTTAGGAGGAGCATGGGTAGAGGCTTCCTCTATCCGGACGTATTTTTCGGCTCGATTCAGCAACTCCTCTAGGTTGCCTGGGGGTCTTCCGGCAATAGATTCCTTGAATCTACCCGATTTCAAGTTCTGCTGCATAATCCCGGAGAGCATGTCTTGCCCTACACTGGGGACTTCGTGGACGGCCTCTACGAAACGCTTAATGTAATTGCTGAGCGTTTCGTTATCTCTCTGTACTACAGAGAAAAGATGAGCTGGGGTCTTAGCATATTGTTTGTTGATGGCGAATTGGTTGGTGAAGCGGGTCGACAACCTAGCGAAGGTGTCGATCGACCCTATGGGTAGGGAGTTGAACCAATTCATTGCTCTCTTGGAGAGAGTGGTACGGAACATTTTGCACATCGCAGCGTCCGTCGGGCCATATAAATCCGCCATGGCAGTGAATTTCTCTATATGTTCCTGTGGGTCGGTGGTCCCTTCAAATTGAGGTAACCCCGAGATCTTTACTCCTTGAGGTAATACCTCGTTGAGGATGTCTATGGTGAAGGGACTGCGTCTTGTTGGGAGGGGCATTCTTTCACCCATTTGATTATTTGGTTGGGAAAAAAGGTTTTGGCGAGACATTCGGCTGTTTACCTCGCCTTCCCCCTCATTAAAGAGAGGGACTCTTGGTGGTGATGCGTTCCCCCGTGGGGGTGAGCGCCGATGCTGCTGTCTGGGCTGTGCCCCTCGGTGGTTGGTAGATAACTGCACTCGGGATCGTGGATCCGAGGTAGAGGAGGAGACGCTTATTTGATTCGGTATTGGCTGTGGGGCCACGGGTGGCGCCACAGGTGGAGCTGGCGCTGGTATCGCATTGGGAGCATTTGCTCCCATCGTGGCGATATATTGAGTTACGGCCTCGGTGGCGGCGCGAGTAGAAGCTTCCGCTATCATACGTTGGAGCGCGTCCTCGGTTATTTGAACCGTTCGAGGAGCAGGGAGTGGTGGATCGGCGAGTGGTGGGTCCCGAGGAGGGATCACCTGAACCTCGCGAGGTGGATCTGCAGCATGTGTAGGAGCTGGCTCCGTAGCACGTGGAGGAAGTTGTTCCGTGGCGCGTGGAGGAGGTGGTATGCCAGATCCTCCACGGACTGGGAGGTTATTTGCTGTGTCATTTTCTCTCCGAGCTGACGCCTCAGGAGGATCTTGTTGGCTACGTGATCTGGTTTGCATCGTTCCCACAGACGGCGCCAAAATGATGATGCTAAAGTTTAGCTCACCTAGGATAGTATAGAAAACGAGCTGGGAGAGCAAAGCTGATCAGTAGCTAGTCAACTCGATGTTCCTGAGGTCCCTACAAAATGAGCACACGTGAACTAAGCCGGGGGTTGATCCGGCGGAAACCCCTCCGACGCTCAAGTCAGATGTGTGGATCGTAGAGAGAGTAGAGAGAATAAAACTTGAGGTGAATTGTCAATAATCAGAACGTACCTTTTCCAATGAATAAACCATCTATTTATATATCGTTAGATGGGTTGGGCTTACTTTGTTGGGCCCAAGCCTTATTTTGAAGGAGCTTGGGCTTTCGCGTGATCGGCCCACTTGGTAGATAAATTTGAGGGCTCATTGGGCCGGCCTATTTAGGTATATCAAAACCATTTATGCTTAGTAACATATAAGATTTCTGTAAATTTAAGAAAATATGCATTAATATAACTGAAAAAAATATAAATATTAATATACGGGGTTATTAGATAAAATTTCTCCAAACATTACAATAATAGGGAGAGGTCAATCCAATATTTTCACTCTTTAAGATAAATTCATGCTCTTTTTTCCTTCCGCTGTAATCTCAAAATTGTCATTTCACTATCTTCTTCTCACTACTCACATCCTCATTTCCCCCTTTTTTTTTTTAAATATTTCTTTTCTTTTCAATTTTTGTATAATTTTTTTATTTCTAGTCAGGTATATTAATCGATTACGATAGGGAACTGACTACTAAAATCATTAATAAATAATGAAATTGACTACTAAAAGTAGCAAAAACAATCGTAATGTCGTCAATGAACCCAACACAATTCAACAATCAAAACAATAACAACCAACCACAAAAAAATAACAAAAATAACTACAAAAATAATCAAAATCAACTATTTTTTACAAAACAACAAATATATAAAAATTGTAATTGATTTAAACAAAATCAGAGGATGGATTGACAATGGCAGAACAAAAATGCACCGCCTCTGTGGCCCCAAGTCCAACTACTTGTAGCAAGATAAGGAATCAATAAACAAAAATTCAAAAAATTAATTAAAAAACGTAGTCGACTAACCTAATTAATCGACTACTAAAACGCAGTTGATTATGGATCCAACCTCTATGACTTCATCCGCCTGCACCGTCCTCCGCGCAATCTACTAAAATATCATATATTTGCTACTCATCGTCACCACACTATTGCCAGACCATACCATCAGCGATGTCCTCAACCCAATTTAACCTTTTTAACACCACTCGGCCCCACACATGCACCACCATCAGTGTCACCACCACCACCACCTTCTCCAAAAAGGATCCACCGTCATCTAGACCACTGCCTACGCCACCGCCAAATCCCGCAAGGATTTGGAAAAACGTCACTGCCAAATGCTCCACGTCGTCCGCCTCCACGTCCACTTCAATTGGTGTCGCCTTCTACAACATATAGCCCCATACTACGATGCCAATGGCGGTGGTTCTTCGTCTTCAGATCAAGAGATAGGGAACTAGAGATTTTGATGAGAAAAGAGATGAGAGGGAAAAAAAAAAGGGAGAAAAGACAAGATGGAAGAAAGAGAGAGAGAGAGATAAAAAAATAATTGAATTACCATTGTGAAAGCCAAAAATGTTATCATTAATCACTAGTTATTAAAAAAAACATATAACAAAAAAATGGAGTTCACCTTACATGAATTTTTCAAATTAGGGAATTTTGCTGATTTTCCTTTAATATAATTTTAAAAAGGGGTAATGGCAAATAGGCCCATGACAAGGGCACTTAATTAAAATAGGGACATCCAACTTTTTTGTCTTTCAAATAAATCCAGCTCATTCAAACTTATTAGCAAATAAGGAAAATCCTTTTATATATACCAAAATTACCCCCAATTCATTGAAACCCAATTTAACTCCAATTTCATGATTACACCCCAATTTAGCCCAA
>NW_012192899.1:626983-648016 GCF_000504015.1 Erythranthe guttata
TTTATTCTTCAAAAAAATATTTTTAATTAATATTACTGTATTCGTTGCTAAATTACTGTCTCCAGCAGTTATTTAACTGTCGGAGACAGTAATTTAATGTTAATTGATTTTTTTATTCTTAAAAAAAATACTTTTAATAAATATTACTGTATTCGTTGCTAAATTACTGTCTCCAGCAATTATTTAACTGTCGGAGACAGTAATTTAACTTTTAATTGACTTTTTTTTTTTTCTTAAAAAAAAATATTTTAATTAATATTACTGCCTTGGATGTTAAATTACTGTCTCCAACAGTAATTTAACTTTTTTAGCCAATAATTTTAATAATATTACTGTTTGGAAAAATAATTTTAATAATTTTTTTTTCCCAAACAGTAATATTACTGTTTGGGACAGTAATTTTGTAGCCAAGCCAGTAATTTTAATTAAAATTTTTTTTTTTAAGAAAAACAATTCCAAAAAAAAAAAAAAAAAAAAAAAAAAAAAAAAAAGTCAACGCCAGAATTTGGCCGGAAAAAAAACATTTCAGAAAAAAAATTATTTTCTGAAAAAAAAAAAGTTTTGGGGGTTAATGTGATATATTTGTTTAAATTCGGGGTCAATGTGTAATATTAAGGAAGTTAGAGTATAATGGGTGGAATTGTTAAGAATTATATTATTGAGGGTATTTTAGACTAAAGACATGGGGATGGGCTTAATTGAGAGACTGTTTTTTTTGTGGACTAAAATGCATTTAAGTCCCATGTGATGGGCCTTTTTGCCATTTGCCCTTTTTTAAAAAACGAAACCAAAATTCTCAAAATTAATAATTAAGGAAACCCAATGATGATGGCTAATAATTAAGAAGCATTAGTAATTGTACCATATAATTAAAATCATTGATCATGTAATAATTATTTTGTTTCCTAGGTCACTGTTCCAGATATTCATCTCTCTATGTCACTGTCACTCTTACTGCCACCATTTGAAACACGAACTAACCAGATTCTCCTCTGCTTTTGGCACTCAATTCTATTCTACTAATTAAATTGTTTTTGTTACCCGCAAATTTGTCTGCAAAATATAATAAAAATGCGAATAGGAAAATACGGAACAAATAATTTATAATCAAACGAAAGCGGATTACAATCTTTGGGAATTCCCCAGCTTCTTCACTTCTACTTTAAAATCGATTTAAGGGTTTAGAAACTTTTTTCTTGAACCGAATAAACATAAACACCTCAAAATTCAAATATGTTATGAATTCGAGGAGGCTCGAGACTTAAGTTTGAGAGCTCGATTTGTATATGTGTGAGGCTGATTTTTTGATGCACCAAAGACCTTCTTTTATAGGCACAAGCTAGGGTTAGAGTTTCTCGGCTTGCAGAATAGGCCTGACATTTTAAAGCCGAAATATGTTATGGACTTTAATTTGAGACCTAAATTAATAACCGATTTATTTTGATTATTACTTAATAATTTATCTCAAAATTTCGATGTCTACAGTTTTCTCTCTCTGTCTCTTTTTTTTTTTTTTTTCTTTTCTTCTGAATTACTAATTGGCATAAGAAATTGTCACAGGAACTAATAAGTAGATATTAAAAATTCAAAAAAATGTGAAAATCTTGATTTTTTTTCCTTTTCATTTTAGTCTTGAACGGATGACAATGTAAATATACAGAATATAGGGCTGTTCAACTTCATTCGGCCGAAAACCATCTATCGAACTGAACTATTTGGTTCGGTACGGTATTTTACCGAATTAATTCGGTTTTTTCGGTACGGTACGAACTGAACTATAAGTATTTTATATAACCAAGAATTTAAAATAAAAGAAAAAAATAAGTATATATTAGTTTCGGTATTCGGTACGATACGATATATCGATCATGAATACTGTATACTGTAGATCTACGATATCTCTAGAGAATATCGGAATTCAAAAAAAATTACCGAATACCAAACCTAAATTTTAATTATGTATTTGGCACGTACATAATTTTCGGTTCGATCAGTTTTCCGACCAAGTTCAACCCCTAAAATATGCTATAAGTATGACCACTGTCTGTCAAATTTAATTATAAGTTCAAGTAAAATTAAATTAATAAACTCCCATTTTCAAATTATACTATTTAACTATAACTAGGTTTATTTTAAATTTATAATTACAAATTCATTAACCTGGTTTAAAACCCTTAGTTCTCATTTAGAATTTGTCTTTTGAGTCACTATGGTGGATTTTAAGTTATCTAAGAATTTACTAACTTTAGTGCAAGGAAGTTTAACTTGAAATGAAATATAATGAAATTTTTGGGTTCGGTTAGAGTACAAGTAAAGCTGGAAGGAATGGTCCTTGTATTTTATTTTCAATTTTTGGGGCAAATTGCTAAATATTGATGGATACTAATACTCTTTAAGTTAGGACAATGAAATTTTGGTATTTTGTTAAAAGTTATTCATTCATGTCTTCTTCTCCATCACGCCATCCATTTTTGCTGCAACTTTTTATATCTACTCAACTCGCGCTCGCCGGCGCTGTCATCACCGAAACTCTTTCATATAGAGTCACACACCCGCGCACACACACACACACCTCACCCACAGTGACGCACGCACACACGCACATACAATCACAATAACGCACAATAATCGTTTGGAAAATCAGATACACGTATTTTGTTGATTAACTTTGTCTGACTACAGGATTTGAGAGAGACAGTTGCAAATAAGTATGATTCATGGTAGATGACAAGTGTCAAGTGTATATTTTTACACATTATCGTACCTTTTTATTTGAGCTTTTGGTGTGATTTAACGATAATTGGTGCTTAAAAAGTTGATTTATTGTATTTTAGGTACAAATTAAAGAATTGGAAAAGTATGGGGTCAAAACTGCAGTTTTGGAGAAAATATGGGCCAAAAGTGAAATAATCAAAAATCTGAAGAAATTAGCACGGGACGGCCGTCCCAGATTTACACTTAAAAACAGAGACGGCCGCGCCAACTGCAGAAGTTGGGCAGAAGGTTTCGGCGATTCTCGCGCGGCCGTGTGAGAATTGCACTGATTTTCGCGAGGCCGCGCCAAAACACGCTGGAGACAATTTTGGACTTTTAATCACACAAGGAAACCTAAAATCATCTACCAAGTTGGGACATCTATTTAAGCCCAAACCAAGCACGAATTAGAGGACTTTTGAACACAAACTTGGAGCGAGAGGAGCGAGAGAACGAAGAATCGAAGACGGAGAATTGACAATTCTTCATCGCAATTCTTCTTTTATCTATCTTTTCTTAATCTATGTCTTTTTATATTTTTATTATGTTTTTCATAGAGAACATGAGTAGCTAAGTTTTTAATCTAGGATTTTGTTGGAACCCTATGTGGGGATGGTGAACTCGTTTTCTTGAGATTATGCAATTATAATTTTATGATTATGTTCTTATACTTGTTATGATTGTTAGTGCATGAACTTGATCAATTTATGTGTTTTATCTGTAATTATTGGGATTGAATCGACAGAGCTATTTTGATAATTATACGGTAAGTATTCGAGTAGTTTTCACCGGATGAGTGTGTCAATTGCACGTGGTGTCGTAGACATACAGATATCACCTTAGGTAGTCATTTACGAGACTTGTTAGTTAATGTTTTATTCATAATTTGTTTGCATAGACATATAGTGAACCGTTTATGAATAATAGACTCATAATACACGCGACAGCGGGTTACGAGTAAATTAGTGTCTCGGGTTATTAATCATGAATCATATATTTCATAATTGAGGGGTTTTGGGTGAGCAATTCTTGCATAGGGGGAAGATAAAATCCTAGGTCCGTTTTATTGATATTTTCTCGTGTTTATTTGCTTTCATAATTAGTTAAATCATTTAGTTGATTAAATTTGACAACTTTGCGTAGGCTGAATAAAAATCATAATTGTTAGAATTTGGTACTTAGAATTAGATAATTTGAGTATTCCCTATGGGATCGACATCCGACTCTCACGAGTCCACTTTTACTACTTGTTTGCGATACGTGCACTTGCGTGCACGTGTTAGGTATTTAGTCCCAACAACAAGTGAAGATAATTAAACTCCGTAACTAACCTCAATAACTAAGGTGGTGTTTGCAAACGTTTTTCTAAAGTGATTATGAGATTTTTAATGTTTAAAATAAACTGATTTTGAAACAAAAAAAAGCTCATAATCTCTTTGGAAAAGCATTTACAAACACTACCTAAATACTATGTGTAATAAATACTTAATTAGTCTAAGCTCTAAGTACGCTCAGGAAAATAACATTTAGCAAATAACAAAAGTTGCTGGTCCTCTTAGCTATAAAAAATATTTTGAGGTTGGAGGGGCTAATTTCCCGCTCATTATTTTCATAAAATAAAAAGAAGCATTTTTTGTTTAAATAAAAAAAAAAAAAAAGACAAAAAAACGTGTAATATAGATATATGATTCATATATTCATATCCTTCGATTTGGATTTGGATGAAAGAATTGAAACTAAGAATTTAAAATTTAGAAACAAATTATTTGTGCTTGCTTGGATAAAATCGTTATAGATTTGAAATATTTATATCCCAATCTAAATATTTTTTTTTTTTTGAGTTTTTGTAATGTATTTGAAATTCAATTATTATTAAATCGAGTCATTTATTTATTATTGGAGCATTTGTAATTCTTGCTTCCATGCATCGAATTCAAAAATTTCTATCAATATACAATCTCAATTCAGGTGAAGAATTTCCATCACGAATCCAATGCTTTTGAAAAAATAATATCCTTTATTATATAAAATATTTTATTTAAAAAAAAAAATCATTAAATTCCTGAACGTATTTTTCATGCAACTACAATGTGTTAATGGAGCAACAATCTAATCTGCAATTTCAATTTTGGATGTATGTTTAGCTGTCTACCAGCATTTTTGTATTTACTCTTTCAATGAGTTGTTGTGCAGATTGTATTTATTTATGCCAATGCTTCCAACAAAAATCCTCGTCGTTTCTTTCTTGTAATATATATATATATATATATATATATATATATATATATATATATATATATATATATATTATTATTATTTTTTTTTTGCTATGTTTTTTATTCACATATATTTCTACACATATTATATATATATATATATATATAGAATAGACGGAATTAGAAATGATTGAATTATTTTTTTAATGGTTAACTAATTGATTAGTTATATATATAAATAAATATATAAGGCTCTTTAGATTTCATGTTATATTAAATTTGTTAGATTATGTTATTATATGTGAATTATAAAGTGTTTTATTCGACAAAACTAGGTTATTATTTTAAGGATAAAATTATATTTTTTTTGTTTTAGTCACTCCCTACAAAATAAATCGGGTGGGGGTTACTAGTGTCATGACATAGTACACTTAATTACGGGGCTTCAACTTTATTAGCGGGCTCGAGTAATGGTTGATCCTACCAACCAAATATCTTACTAATCTTATTAAATTGAAGTAAATAGAATTAGTTTAATTTTCTAATTTGCTGAGTTGCTTTAAATATCAAATAAAAATTATATATAAATGCAAATTTTTATTTTATTTTGTTTTCTGAAGTCACATTTAAATTAATTTTATGACACTCTTAAACTGATAATGAATTAATAAATGGTGTGATATTTATCAACATTTCAATTATAAATATTTATATTTATATAATTAAAAAATATTAATCCGAACCAATACCTTGGATTATATAAACTTGTTTTTTCTTCCATCTGTTATCTGCTGTCAGATTGCCAACTAAGTTAATTATAATTAAGAAAAATTAATTACTCGTTAATGGAAAATAAAACTGAAAATCATATAAGCATAGGGGTAACAAATTTATTGTCTTTACTGAAAAATTGCAACCAATTATACTCAATTAATGCATAAACACAAATTTTCAAATACTCCCTCCGTCCCAATTTAAATGACGTTTTGGGTTGTTGCACACATATTAAGAAAATCAATAAATGTGTATAGATTATAGTGAAAAGCATAGGAAAATACTAATATATCCTTGACATTAATTATTTTACAACTAACTAATTAAGAGTGATAAAGGGTAAAATTGAAAATAATGCAATTAATGATGCATTGAAAATCTAAAATGACAAATAATTTGGGACAAAAAAAACTCTCTAAAAAGACATATAATATGGGACAGAGGGAGTATCTTCCTAATTAATTAATTAATGGAAAATATTTTTCTTCATAATTAAAACATCAATCATTTTGAATTAAATAGTAAATATAATAAGGAGGGTAAATTACAACCACCCTTGAGGTATTTCAAATTACAAAAAAAAAAAAATTCATGTTTGGGTAATTACAAATGCCCCATCAACTATGAATCTTCTTACGCGTCCACTATAGTATCAAATTTAATGTAATCTTTTAGATCGTATGAAATATTTTCAAGTTTGTACCCGTTTTATCTCATTCGAGCTCCACATTTAGAAGCAAGATGATCATAAGATGTGTTTGTTGGTTTGTATATATCAGATTGTTGTGCATCAGAAATTGTATTTTTGCACAAAACAAGTACAAACTGGAGAATATTCCACGGAATCTAGAAGATTATGTTGAATTTGACACCATAAAAGTGATCGTCTAAGAAGATTTATAGTTAAAGGATAATTGCAATGACCCAAACATTAGAGGTTTTGTGATAATTTGATCGTACCTCAGAGGGATAGTTGTAATTTACCCAATAAGAATTAACTCGAAATAGTAAACAACATAGTAATACATTAAAGAACAAAGATACTGAACAAGGTACAACAAAGCAGAAAGAAAGTACAAACACCTGAAAATAAATAAAATAAAATAAAATAAAAATAGAAAAAAAGAAAAAAAGAAAATGGTGGTAAATTGGTAATTAAATTTAAAAGGCTGCCGTCGCCGCTGCCGCCACCTCATAGCCACCGCAAGAGTTGACACCAATCCCATTATACGTATTATAGCATTCTTCGTGAGCCTCCTCTTCCGCCGCCGCACCACCGCCGTCTTCGCCGCCGCCGTCAACCTCCACATTCTCGAGCAGCTGCAGCAGCGCCTCCTCTTCTTCTCCGGCGGCACATTGCTCCTCCTCCTCCGGCCACTCCCACCTCTCATCATCTTCCTCGCCGCCGCCGTCGTTTTCGAGAGCCACCAGATTGATGACGAGGCGGCCGCCGGAGCGGTGGGTCTCGAAGTACTCGTGGCGGCTGAGTTTCTCCTCCGTGATAACCAGCCTCCCGTCGCCGGTGTGGTGCCTTGTCATCACCCACGGCATCTGCGGCGGCTGGTAGTAACTAATCTCGGTGCGGAGCTCCAGCGGGATGGGCGGCGGGTACTCCTTCTCCGGCGGGTCGTCGCTGACGAACCTCCGCAGCTGGCGGCGGGGGCGGTGGGTGGCTTCGGAAGCGGCGGCGCCGGACCACGGGTATATGTCGGCTACATCGGTTCGGAGATCGATGCAGCTCTCGCCACCAATGTAATCTCCGATTTCTGCGCTGTGCATGGAGATTAAATTAATTTTCAGAAAATAAAAAAAGAAATATTATTATTATATTCGAATTAATTAAAAATAATAATTAATTGAGGAATATATGCATGGTGGAGGAGTGAGAAAGAAGGGGGTTCTTATGTAGAGAACAGAAAACGAATACGGACAAGAGAGAGAGTGAGTGACAGTGACAGCTAAGTATTTAGTAATACGATGTCGTATGATTGGGTGAGTTTTTTTGGATTTGAGTTTGGGATATAATTATTCACTTATCCATTTTTTTATTTTTCTTACATGGTAATAAAAGTTTGTCTACACTATAGGGGGAAAATACCAATCAAGGTAAAATTAGTAATTAATAATGTTTAAAAGGTTAAAATAATGTATTAATTAGAAAAGAAAAAGGTAATCTAAGATGCAAATAGTAAAAAATAGGAGATATTTATGGATGGATAAAATGTAATTTAATTAGGAAATGAAATATTATGGAAGATGCACGTTTGTATTAGACATTGGTAAGAATAGAAGGTTTTGAAAGAATTTTTTTTAATAAAATTGCGTATGTGACGTATTGCGTCGTCTTCGCTATTGGTCGGAAAATCCGCAAATATATTCCGAGTACTTTCTCGCTAAAAAGAAAAAGGATCGAATAAGATTGACGTAAGATTAAAAAAATTAAGAAGGGAATCCTACGTTGTTGTGAGCTCACTTTGTCTAATGATCGACAACCGAGAATCCGAGTTGAGTCATGTAACGAAAAGAGGTCGGATAAAAAAAAAAGAATCAAATATTTATAAAAGAATTATGTGACATCACATGTCGTCGTGAGCTCTCTTTATTCGACGGCTAGAATTACGAGTCGTGTCTCACAATAAGAAGCATTGCACTCACTTTGCCCAATAATCGATAATTGAATATGAATCGTGTCATATGGTGATACATGGTCGAATAGAACACGCTTAAACGATAAATTTATAATAATAATTTAATTGAAATAATAATAAAAAATATGTTTGAAAACTCAAATGTCGTCGTACACGTTAACTTTGTTCAACAACTAGAATTTTGAAACGTGTCTCGCAGATTTCGATTAATGTTAACATTGTCCAACAATCGACAGCTCGGAATCTATGCTAATGCGTTAATTGTAACGAAGAATAGAACACAAATAAAAGAAATATTTGTAAAAAGTAGAAATTGTGAGTGAAATCATGTGTCGTCGTGAACTCACATTGTTCGATAACCGGAATTTCAAGTCATATCTACAGTGTGATAAGGTTGAACAAGATTAGGAGAGTTTTTGGCTAAGCTTATAAACAGTTAAAAATAGCTTATAATATGTTTAAGAGCATATAATCTCTTCAAAACCTATTGGTATTTTTTTTAAATATATAGATATTAAAAATATTTAAAAATAAGTTGCAGGAGAGTTTTTAAGATATTTTCTAGAAATATCTTTATTCCACCTTTTTATTTCAGATTTATAATGCGTAAAAATAGTTTATAAGCTCATTGTCCAAATATTTCAAAAATTAAATTTAAATATAAGAAGTAACTATTTATCAAATATTAAAAATAAATTTAGTCAAACACACTATAACATAAGTACATTATCAGATGTTTGTAGGGAGCTAAATAATTAATAAATGTATAGATACTCCCTTCTTTTTAAAATTAAATGCATACGGATTATAACAAAAAATATAACAAAATATCACTAAAATATCGTGTCATTAGTTGTTACTCAACTAATTATATTTTAATTGAGAATAATAAATGGTAAATTGAAGCCATAAATAGTATGGGAGGAGGTACTAGCTTGTTTAATTAGCAATTTATTAACATAGGAAAATCATAAATGATATATAAGATAAACAAATGGTGAAAACAAACTCTATGATAAGGCAAATCACTTGAGAAAAGAGAAAGTAATCTAGTTGAAAAGGTAAAAATATTGTCTCAAGTCATTAGTAAAAATATTGTCTCAAATCATTATCCATTGCTAATGTGTTAGAAAAATCAAATCCGATTTCAATATTTAGTTATCCAATTAAAATATTTGAAAACATAATATATCTCTCAATTGTGTAATCTAGTTTTTCTTTTTTCTTTATTTAATGAAAAAACAAGCATCCAACTATATAGATTTACTGGATAAACCTACACTTTCGTATAATAATTTGAAAATCACACTAAGTTAACCATGTGTGACAAACTCGACCTAGCGATCGTTCGCAAGAGAATTTGAACTTAGCTCAATTGATACAAATTCACTTGCTCCAACCGTTAGATCATCCTGTGAGGGGCGTGTAATCTAACTTGTTCTGTAAGAGAATGCAATGTTAAATATATTGAGTTTGAATTTATAATTGTTTGCAAATATTTTTTATACTGAGTTAGTCACACATCTACAGTGGTGAAGCCAGTACTGGCGGTACTTGTAAGGGGCAGGGGCTGTTGACCCCCTAAGAAAAAAAAATTATTTAGGTATTTGGTATTGTATTATTTGAATGTTACTTTTGGCCCTAAAGTTTTTGTAAATACGTGTCTTAACTCATTATTGTTTTTTATTCTCTATAATCTTATATAAATTATAGATAAATATACCATATTTAATATAAAATATAAAATAAGATGGTTAAAACTTGTATTATTTTAAATAAAATTTATGAATATTACTTATCTTTGAATTTTTTTTAATCAGTGCCTTTAAAAAAATAAGATAAGATCGTGTCATGAATCCTCAAGTTATTAAGTGCAATACATTATTAGAATAATTTGAATTAATTTAGAATTTTTTGTGATGATTAAAATATGATAGAATTATAATATATATGATAGTTTAATTAAAAATTAGTAATATAAAATTGTTTTTATGCAATGTTTTGTGAACCTAAATTTTTTTTTAGCGCTGCCCCAAACAAAAGTTTTCGTTAGCCACTACATTTTGATCCTGGTTCCACCCATGGAAGGCTACAGGAGGTCATGTCCCCCACTATAACTCAAATCTCTATTAATTTATATGAAAATATAAAAACCTGCTTACACTAACGTTTACGGTCCCTCGTCAGAATTCTTTTAATCCATTCGACTCCTCAAACTCAAAATTCTAGTTCCGCTGACACATGGCTTGTTATGCCGAGTGTGGTTTACGAAACGAGAATATCAATGCACCTATATAATTTAATGCGATAAATCATTATTAAAAAAAATAAAATTAGAAACCCTAATACGTATTCAATTTGGATGTATTATAGCAAGAAATGGTGGTTAGTAAATGAAGAGGGTGGTATATTAGTAAATACGGTGGTTAAGGTAAGTAAGTTTTCAGATACATATACGCATACGAAGCACATGTATTAAAGGTATACATACATTCGGCAAACGGTGAAGGGAAATATTAGGTATACATATTAATTTACACGTACTCAAATTAAATAACACGTGTGAAGCCAGCGTGACACGTGTAAGGGAGCTCAACGAGAATCTTTGATCCACCGGCTTATGTCATCACCTGATTCTTACCTCACCCTCAACCACCATCAATTTGTTTCTTTCTTCTTCTTAATTAATTTTTATTTATTTATTATTTTTCGTTTTAATTTTAGTAAAAATAATAAAATTAATTTATTTCGTCTCCTTAATTAATTAATTTAATTTATTATTTTTCGTTCTACTTTTTGTGACAACAAGTGTTGGTAGGTGGTGGGCATTTGTGCTAAAAGGCCCAAGAACTATAAAGGCTTATCAGAGTCCAAACGTACCAGTTGGACAGTAATTTGAATTTCATCTTCATTTTCTTTGGAGTTGCTAAATACTGTTTTCTTTTTACAGATACCATTTTAAATTTTAAGGCTCTGATTGTTTCATGGATTTCAAAATAAGGAAAATAAAAATGTAAAGAAAAAAGAAATCAAGGACTTTTGTAATCCCAGTTGTGTTTGGTTCCTAAGTAAAATGGTGATGAAAATGACTTTGTGGAATTATTTTTCTTACTATTGTTTGGTTTCTAGGAAAAAAAAGGTGAAATAACACTGAATTATTAAATGGAGTAATTTTATTTTCTATCAAAGACGTAAAAAGTAAAAAAAAAAAAATGTTATGTTAAAAAAAGAAGAAAAAAAACTGTGAATATTAATTTAATTTAATAATTTATTGTTATGATGTGTGTGAGAGAAGAGGAAGAGGAGAGAGGAAATAAAAGAGGGAGAGAGACGACAGAGAAGAGATAGAGGACTTCGAGAGAGAGAGAGAGAGAGAGAGAGGAGAGAGAAAATTACATTACATTTTCTTCACTTTTTTTTAAAGAAAATGCATTTCCCTAGTTTTAGTGTAAATTTCTTTCCACATTTTTCTCTTAATTACATTATCTAGCACTTTACCTTGCAACCAAACATAAAAATTAATTTACCTAATAATATTGTCAAACGTTGAGCAATTTGGTGTGTAATTCATCTTTTATATATTATATAGATTCAAAGTTATAACACAACCCATTAGATTCATAGCATAGCTACATAGATAAGGAGCAAAAATCAATTTAAAGAATAATATAGCATGCTACAAAATCACACCCAAGCAAAACATTGTGCACTTGGCAAAACTTCATATCCAACTAAACTCATAGATATTCAATATGGGAAGATGTATGGGTTTGGGAGATAAATATAAAATAATTATCAACTCATTCAAATGCTACAAGAAATTACAATCATATAACTCATATAAAAAAAAAAAAAAATTGAAAGAAAAAAGCTACTCCGATTCTAGCTAACGAACCATTCGAGTTTGCCTATTTGTTTGACTCCTCTATTTTCCGATCAATGCGGTCATTCATTCAACTGATGTGTTTCTATCTCTCGAATATCGGGTCTATTTCTCCTTCATTTTCTATTTCTTCTTCTGCAAAGGAAAACTAAAAAAAAAAATCTTCGTGAATCTCTTTTCGCAAGGAATGCATTATTAGCTTATTACGCAACAAACCAAAGTTTGAATTTAGCAATTTCAGAAGGTGGTTCGTCTATTCTTAATAAAAGGAATGCAACTGATTAAATCTACCGTTAGGGAATTGAGAAAGCAGAGCAGTCGAGAAGGTAAAAATCAGGTGGGACCGAAAACAAAAAAGGGGTAAGGTGAATTGACAATTTTACCCCTCAAATATCACGCGGAAGTCACATGCATGCCCAAGATTCTGGTCTAAGTTGGACAAAAATATGGATATAGTTCAGTCCACGACATAAGATATGTATCTTAACACATGCAACTCGGGTATGTATCTTAGACTCTTCGTGCTTCCAACATAAGATATAAGATAGTGTTCGATAAATATTTTCCACGACATTTTGCTTTAATAAATTCTACACCACCTTTCGATTTTGTGATTCTGCGTAACTAAACTATTCTTTCTCAGTCTCCTATATGTTACACCGGAATAAGTTCTTGAAAACCTAATAGAATCTTGATCTCTGTAAAAAAATAGCCCACTTACGTTTACCCCGTTTTCGGACTTTATAGAGTGACGAAGATAAGAACATGGAAAACAGTTACACGAAAATCAGCAATAACATATTTGCTTTCACAAAACTACATAACCGAATAGGATAGATTCGAATTACCTGATGGCTAAATTTGTAGCTTCTCAAGCAAGTTTTCATTCATCTCCCGTCGTACACTTCGCCAACTTCATCTAAATAAGGGGCGACAAATTTCTTGAAAAACTTCGAATCCGAAAGCAAGTGGAAAGTTCCGAGACAAGGCCACTTCTTAATAAGATTCCGTTTTTCCAAAACCTCCAAAACCCTCAACCGAGGCAAGTACCTTTTCTCGACACTGTACATAAGCGAAGTCGGGTTGTTCACAATACGCCGCATGTCGTATTTCCCGGTCCCGACCAAAACCTCCACAATCTTCTTTATCTTATTCTCCGACACGGAAAACACCATCGGCGCATTTCTCAACACTCTCGAGATATCATTATCCGAAAATCCCAAACTCCGAAAAGTCTTCACCTTCATCTCCCAACTCTCGTCCGTCATCGAACTAACTACACGAACCGCGTAAATAAACATACCTGATTTCCTACTAACCCCCATTTCGTCGGCCTTTTCGACGAATTTCTTCATGTTTTCCGGCTTACTCAAGAAAACACGCGGGACTATATACATGAGCTTGATTATCTGGTTTACGCTTACCCCACAACTTTTCAAGAATTCGACATTCGGTACCAAACTTTTTTCTAAATCTGTCACCAAAAACCAAGCCGAAACCTTTAAAACTTTCGCCACTTGCAAATCGGTTCCTAATAAGTTCTTAAGCACGGATAAAGAAGGGATTAGTCTGTTATTAACACTCGAATGCAAAACCAAGGGTATAATCAGAGAAATTTCATCGGCGGAAAACCCCAAATCTTGGAAAATCCGAATTTTGGGCTTGATGATTTTCTCGAGATTTGCGGAGAGGAATGCGGGCCGGTATTTCACTACCCTTTCCAATTGGGTGCTCGAAAACCCGCTCTCTTTGAGGAACGACAGAATTGAATCGGAATTTTCTAGGGTTTTCAACGAAGTTAAATGTCAGATTCTACTGAATATTATAAGAAATATAGATATGGAGAGAAAGCTTGGGAAGAAAGATAGAAGAAAGAGATATTGAGTAAGATAAAATCTGCTTAATTTCATTGATGCAGTGCTGGTTACATATATAGCCAAAACTCGGCCAAAAGTGCAGTACAATTGGAATAATCAAAATAACAAACCCACTGAAAGAGTGACAAGTGTTATATTCCTGTCACACAAAATCTCCTTGAATTTCAGCAACTCACGCGCGCCTATCAGCATCTCCCAAGCGCTCTTCTTCCTCACGCGTGTAGTGACGCGCCCCTCTTTCCAAAACGCTGCCGTTTTGTGTGCCTTCAATTTCAAATTCCAAATCTCCCCCAATTTGCTTCAGCCCTTCCTTTCGTGCCCTAGCAGTTCTGGCTCCTTTCTTCCCCCAGGCCATGACATTACCCCCCGGCGGACCGAATCCTTGTCCCCAAGGATCGAATTCCGGAAACTTGGCCTGTAACTCTTGTAAATTTTCCCATGTAGCAGTGATGGAAGACTCCCCTTCCCACTGGACCAATACTTGGGCAGAATTGGTGGTTGAATCAATGCGCTGGTCCAAGATATGAGCAGGTGTGGCTTGGAGAACACCCTCGTTAGTAGCAAAAGGCAATGATGGGCTCGGTAAGTGCTTCGAACTAATTTTCTTCTTGAGTAAAGAAACATGGAAGACGTCATGGATTTTGGAACCCATGGGTAGGAGCAACCGATAAGCGACTGTGCCAATCCTCTCTGTAATTTTATAGGGCCCGTAGTATCGATTAGATAACTTGAGATTCTTACGCAGTGCTACTGAATTTTGCCTAAAAGGCTGCAATTTTAAATAAACTTCATCTCCAACAGAAAATTCCCTTTCAACTCGGTGTCTGTCAGCAAAAAGCTTCATCCTCTGTTGAGCTTTTTCTAGGTTCTCCTTGATCAATCCTAAGGCTTGAGACCTTTCTGCAAAAAACCCTTCAACATCGGAGCATGGAGGATCTAGGTAAGATCCTAATGTGAGATGAGGAGGGGGGTACCCATACAGAGCCTGAAAAGGGGACATTTTGAGGCTCGTATGGAAATTGGTATTATACCAATATTCAGCTAATGTTAACCATTTCATCCATCTAGAGGGGTGTTGGCTAGTAAAGCACCTCAAGAATGTTTCTAAACATTGATTTACCCGCTCGGTTTGGCCATCACTCTGGGGGTGATAGGCTGTAGACATATCCAACCTAGTGCCCATGAGTTTAAACATTTCACTCCAAAACTGACTAGTAAAGATTTTGTCTCTGTCTGATACAATACTCAGAGGTTGCCCGTGTAGCTTATAGATGTTGTCTAAGAAAAGTTTAGCAACAGATTTGGCACAATAGGGGTGTGATAGCGGTAGAAAGTGGCTGAATTTTGTGAACCTATCAACTATCACCAAAATAGCATTTTTACCTTCTGACTTAGGGAGCCCCTCTATGAAATCCATAGAAATGTGAGTCCAAGCCCCATGAGGTATCTCTAGTGGCTGTAGCAAGCCTGGATATGAACAATTCTCATGCTTAGCAAGCTTGCAAATGTCACAACTTTGAACAAAGTCTCTGACCTCAGTTTTGAGTTTGGGCCAGTAAAACAGTGTCTTTGCCCTCTGGTAAGTACCATTCATCCCAGAGTGGCCCCCTACAGCAGTATCATGTAAGCTTTGCAAAAGCTTGAGTCTTAGGGTAGGGTCATTGCCAATGCAAATCTTCCCTTTGAACCTAAGTACTCCTTGAACTATAGTGTAATCAGGAAAAGCCTCAACATCTAACATCTTGGCAGCCAATATGTGAGACAGGTGTGGGTCCCCTTCGTAGCTAAGTAAGACTTCAGTCATCCATTTTGGCTGAACAGTAGAAATGGCTGAGCAGGCACCTTGTAAATGATCTCTTCTTGAAAGAGCATCAGCTACCTTGTTCTCACTACCCTTCTTATACTGTATATCATAGTCTAAACCAATGAGTTTAGATATCCATCTCTGTTGGAGGGCAGAGGTGAATTTCTGCTCCATGATATATTTAATGCTTTGTTGATCAGTTTTGATAGTGAAGTGGTGCCCCTGAAGATAGTGTTTCAACTTGGTAACTGCCATCAAAACTGCCATGAACTCCCTCTCATAAATAGACAGTGCTTGGTTCTTGGGGCTTAATGCTTTGCTTAAAAAAGCAATTGGTTGGGAACCCTGCATTAACACTGCACCCAACCCAGTAGAACTAGCATCAGTCTCTACTATGAAGGGTTTAGAAAAGTCAGGCAGGGCTAACACTGGTGAGGTGACCATAGCCTGCTTCAACTGAGTGAATGCCTTTTCTGCAGTTTCAGTCCAAAAGAAACCACCTTTTTTTAACATGTCAGTGAGTGGTTTACAAATCACTCCATAACCTTGTACAAACTTTCTGTAGTAGCCAGTTAAACCCAAAAATCCCCTCAATCCCTTCAATGTACTAGGTTTGGGCCAATCCAGCATTCCTTGGATTTTTTCAGGGTCAGTAGAGACTCCCTCCTTACTGATGATATGGCCCAAGTACTCCACAGTAGTCTGAGCAAACTGACACTTAGATTTCTTAGCATACAATTGATGCTGTCTGAGTATAGATAGAGTGATATTCAAATGCAGTAGGTGTTCCTCCCAACTCTTGCTGTAGATGAGTATGTCATCAAAAAAGACAAGTATGAATTCCCTAAGGTGCTTAGAAAACACCTGGTTCATCAGGGATTGGAATGTGGCTGGGGCATTGCAAAGCCCAAAAGGCATGACCAGGAACTCAAAATGCCCATTGTGGGTTTTGAATGCAGTCTTGTAAATGTCTTCTTCCTTCATCCTGATCTGGAAATACCCAGACCTCAAATCCATTTTGGTGAACCACTGAGCTCCATGGAGCTCATCCAATAGTTCATCTATAACTGGTATAGGATAATCATGCTTCACAGTTAATGTGTTGAGGTATCTGTAATCTACACACATCCTCCAAGAAGAGTCTTTCTTCCTTACTAATAGTACTGGTGAAGCAAAAGGACTCTGGCTGTGCCTTATTACTCCAGAATCCAATAATTCCTTAACAATCTGTTCTATCTCCCCTTTATAAGCATGTGAATATCTATAAGGGAACAGTTGCTTAGGAATAGCATCTTTCTTCAGAATAATATGGTGTTCAATACCTCTTACAGGTGGTAGAGAGGTAGGCTCTTCAAACAAATCCCCAAACTCAGTCAGTAGTTCCTCAACTTTGGCATGTGTCTTAGGCTCAACACTATCCCCAGTTAGTGAAAACACATGATCAATTTCTCCCTTCTGCCCCCTTTGGATCATTTTATACAAAGAGTCTGCAGTAATGAGCTGCCAATCTACTCTCTCCTTAATATCAGTGATCATCACTCTCCCTTGCACAGTCTGCACCTCTATGCATCTGGCTTTGTAATCAAAAACCAAAGGACTGCAGCTCTGCAGCCAATCACACCCCAAAATGATGTGGTAACCTTCTAATTTCAGTAATCTCAATGAAAAACCGAATTCCCTCCCTTGCATCTGCCAGTTGAAGTTGTGAATACTTTGGTCACTGATCAATTTTCCTCCATTAGCTACTGTGACCCTCATAAGAGGAGCTGTTTGAGGTAGGCACCCCAAATCCTTAGCTAACTCCATGCCAATAAAACTGTGTGTACTCCCAGTGTCTATGAGTATGTTCAATTTGCTGCTACCATACTCACCATACACTTTAATGGTGTTGACCCCTGAATTCCCCAACAATGCATTGAGTGATACCTGCACATCATCTGTAAACTCCACTTCTTCCAGTCCTTCTGCTGCAGCTAATGACTGGTAGTGACTTACCTCCTCTTCTTCAGTCATCAGGAGGTATATGTGGCTGTGCTTGCACTTGTGATTTGGTGTGTAAGCCTCATCACAGTTGTAACAAAGGCCCTTCTCTCTTCTGGCCCTCATCTCAGGTATGGTGAGTGTTTTCCTCTGGGGTAGTAGGGCTGGGGGTGTATAGGGTGTGGTTTTTGGTGGTAAAGTTGTGGGTGGGTTGCTGGGGTTCTGCCAAGGTTTTTTGGTGGGAAATGGTGTATGTAGAGGTGGTCTGTAAGGGTAACTGGGTTTTTTGGTGATGGCTTCAATGGTATGGGTTTGTTTTCTGGCCATATCAATGAGTTGGGGTAGGCTGTGGATAGGAAATAGGGAAAAGAAGCTCTTGATTTCACCTGGTAAGCCATTCATGAACCCATGAATGAAATAGCTCTCATCATAGGTTCTGGTATTGAGAACCAACAGATAACACCTGAGTTCCTCAAATTTCTCAATATATTCCTCTAGTGTTTTTGTTACTTTTAGGGAATGAAATTCATCCAAAACATTGCCCTCCTGCAACTCCTCAAATCTGGATGTTACTAAACTCACAAACTGCCCCCAGTTTAGATCCCTGTTCCCTAATGTAACATGGTTATACCATGAAGCTGCTTTACCTTCCAGATGTAGAGAAGCCATAATGACTTTCTGCTTCTCTGGTATGTTTGGAATCAATTGGAAGTAGTTATCACACCTTAACAGCCAATTTCTAGGGTTGGTACCATCAAATCTAGGGAATTCAATTTTTGGACTAGGGTTGAAACCTAGAGAGAAGTGTTCTTGATTTATACCTATTTCAAAAGGTCTTT
This sequence comes from Erythranthe guttata, assembly GCF_000504015.1. The sequence continues at coordinate 645,759 of NW_012192899.1, forward strand.
GTAACCTAACCTCAGGATTGTGTCTGACTGCAGATTCAGGTAAGGTATTCACTGGAATGTTGGTGTTGTTGGAAGTGGATGTGGCACTGCCCATGATGGACTTGTCCCTGTTGTAATGCTTCATCCTTTCCACAGCTTTGGTAAATTGCAGCTGAAGTTTTTCTGGTTGGCCTGGATCTGCTGCCAAGCCTCATGTGATTTCTGCATCTGTGCTTGGCCCTCCACCACAGATTTGGTAAGTAGGGTGAGTTGATCTTGAAAGTGAACCTCCATTGCTGCCCTTATTTCAGCTTCCTCCTGTAATTTCTGTTCCATATGTTTAGCTCTTGTCTCAGTCATTTTGTTTCCCAGTATGATGAAAACGAAACCTTGCTTTGGATACCAATTGTCAGATTCTACTGAATATTATAAGAAATATAGATATGGAGAAAAAGCTTGGGAAGAAAGATAGAAGAAAGAGATATTGAGTAAGATAAAATCTGCTTAATTTCATTGATGCAGTGCTGGTTACATATATAGCCAAAACTCTGCCAAAAGTGCAGTACAATTGGAATAATCAAAATAACAAACCCACTGAAAGAGTGACAAGTGTTATATTCCTGTCACACAAAATCTCCTTGAATTTCAGCAACTCACGCGCGCCTATCAGCATCTCCCAAGCGCTCTTCTTCTTCACGCGTGTAGTGACGCGCCCCTCTTTCCAAAACGCTGCCGTTTTGTGTGCCTTCAATTTCAAATTCCAAATCTCCCCCAATTTGCTTTAGCCCTTCCTTTCGTGCCCTAGCAGTTCTGGCTCCTTTCTTCCCCCAGGCCATGACATTAAACCAGCGGCCACCTGCGAAGCTGCTTCGGGAGAGAAATTGTGCTTCTGCATCAAGAAATCGGAAACTGTAGGCGCGTCGATGGGTTGATTTTCGCTAATTGTCGATAAATTTTGAGTATAAAAAACATGGGATTTGTATAGAGAAGAAGAATTTTTGGGGAATAGATTGGTTAAACTCCTGCGTACGAGTGGAGCAGCCATGATTATAGGTCACAAATTGGACATCAAGGAATCAATTGACTGTGAGATGAAAAGGGGGAAAGGGTTTCTTGCCTGTTAAAACGACGACGTTCTATCCGCAGTGTGAAGGTTTAGGGTTTTTAAAGGGACTAGACAGGTGCACGTGCGTTGCACGTGTCGTATTAATTTTACCGTATATTTGTTATTTTTACATTGTGCTTGACACATTAAAAAAATATATGATTATATATATTTAATTTGTCTAAATTATGTTTTGAGACAAGTTAAACCTTTTTCATTATATATAATAGAACATGCGTCATTTACGTAAGCATATTTACAATATTCTTAAATCATTATTTTTCATCTTCATAGTTTAATTTGTGTCTTTTAGCAGTCAACATATTTTAAGGAAATAGTCTATGTTATCATTTTCCAAAATTAAAGGTAATTAAATATATTTTATTATTTTATTAATATATTTTTATCCTACCATTTATAAAATGCTCTATGTATATCAACTTTCTTGGAAACCCTAAATAAATGTATTTTTGAATTTAATATTATAATTAATTTAATTTGAATTTAGTTAAATTCGATTTAAAATCTCCCCCTATTATAATTGCATGATTGGTGGTGTTACGGATATTTTTAATTTTAATTTATAAACTTGGACTTATATTAAAAAAATATTGCAGAATAAATTATTTGATAATATACATTTTATATGAACATGACTAGAGAATATGTATTTTTTTACTAATTTAATATTATATATTAATATTATCTGTAAAAAAGAAAGATACATGTTTGAATTTACTATCTTACGAAAATTGACACTATTTGTTATGCCATGTGTAGAGTAATGTACTCTAAATTATTTACCATATTGAACATTATATTACATGAATTTCATATTATTATTTAAACAATTATTTTTTCTTCACTGAATCCAGTGACAATATATTCTACGATTGATTTAACTTTTTAAATTATAAACTTATTAAAATATAAATTTTATCATGATTATACTAATAAATTGAATAACCTAAGTTAAGTTTAATCAATTGATAAAAAAACGAATTGATTTTATATATTTCAAAATATAAAAATGTTATTCTAAATCTTTGGTATTATATTCGTTTATCCACTTTATTTAATGCCTAACATTAAGAATATCAATTGTTTTGTTTAAAATGTATAATGATCGTGTATACTATATATTGTATTCCACTAATAAGTATTTCATATAACT
>NW_012192899.1:653728-678975 GCF_000504015.1 Erythranthe guttata
GATATATGATACTCACTATCTCTATCTACTATCATCTATACACAGCTATATATACATATACATATATACATATATATATATATATATATATATATATATATATATATATATATATATATATATATATATATATATATATATATATATATATGTGTATATATATATATATATATATATATATATATATATATATATATATATATATATATATCAATCAAAGTAAGGTTGCACCTGGTAAACCCTGAGAAAATTCCCGCTCACTTGATAGTTATAATTGGCATTTATTTAATTAATTAATTTTATTATTTTATTTTATTTAATATAATCAAGTTTAATATGTATTTTTTCCTACTAAAATTGTCATTTTACTTAATATTAATTTTTTGGGAAAATTATTTAATTGTTTAGAAAACAATTTGGTTCTTATCTTATTAATAAAAGTAAGATCGCTCTCATAAACCCTTGAGATTTAATGGCATCATTGATTTACAGTAATATACTGACACCTCTTATTGGTGATAAGTAAGAAGATTCGTCAAACTTCTATCTTAACTGAGATAAGATAAACATATAACCATACTGCATCAAAAACATAAAGTTAAATTAATAAATATGGCAAAAAAAAATTATGAACGGTGGATTTTCATCAATACATATAGCAAAACATCAATGTTAATTGAAACTTCATTTATGTGGTATGAATTTAACTTTACTTGGTATTAATTTTACTTCAATCTCGTGCATCGCACGGGCCAAAAATCTTTTTTTGAGGAAAAAACATAGAGTTTTTATTTAGGCAGAAGCTAAACCATGCGGAAGGGAAAAAACCTTCTGTACAGACCGAACCAAGTTTAGTGGCAACGTCATGTGCCAATGGTTCCCACTTCGCTTGATAAACTGAAAATTACAATGAAAAAAACTCTTAGCAATCGATAAAACTTGTTTAACGCTTGAATAGCCTGCAAACAATCGCCCTCCACTATGATCGAGGTCCACCCTTGAGTTTTGGCAGTGTTGATGGCTTCAAGGGCCGCATGCGCCTCACAATCAATCGCTCTAGGATGTCCTGGATATCGACGAACCGCCCACCAATGACACTCCCCTTCTCTATCGCGCGCAACCATTCAAACTGAGTAAAAGCTCTCTCCCTGAGGAACCGCTGCATCAAAGTTGATCTTAATAAAACCATCCGGAGGAGGATTCCATTGAGTCTGAAAATTTCCGCCTGTAGTCGGTAATCTTGGGATTTGGGCCTGTTGAAATTCGTAGAGATACAAATTGCACCAGGTAACTATCTCTTCCACTTTGAGACAATCTTCGCCATGGATCTCCTTGTTCCGTATCTCCCACACCTTCCAGCATATGATCACGGCCGATAGAAATAGCTCACCGCTCATCTTGTTGCGCAAATGTTCCACCCATTTCCACATTGAGATGCCTAGATCGAATGTCAAAAGGAGAAATGGGGGTGCTTGCCAGATAGCACCCATGCTGCTGCAAATTTGGAACTCGTGCATGGTTGACTCTCTGGCAGCGCCGCATCTGAAGCAAATTGGGGCTGGTGCTATTTGTTGTCTAAATAATTCCGCATCCGTGGGTAAAATTTCTGAACACGCCCGCCAAGTGGCGAATTTTCGATGTAATGGGCAGTCCCGTATATGTTTCCAGTAATGTTTCGCTCGCCGCTACTCGATCCACTAACATCTCCACGATTCCCACCAACAGTAAAATCTTGTGCTATGATATTATGATAGCACGACCGGACCGTAAATAAACCAGTATGAGTATAATGCCAAATCCACCTGTCACGTGCCGACTGCTACCAATTGGAGTTCTCAAAACTCTCTCCTGATCCACTGGCCAGAAAACCTCATCAACTAATCCCATCTTCCACGATTGCGAGCCTGAGACGATAAGATCCGCTACAGTTTTATGGAAGCTCGTCGAGAACGGTCTCTTCGTCAAAACATTAAAATTACCATCATCACCGAGCCACGGATCCCCCCATATGGCCATATCTTTACCATCTCCGATTCTTCGTCGGAGCCCAGAGATGAGTGAGGGCGTGATTTGAGGAGACTCCTCCACATAGCAGATGGTCGTGTGCCAATTGTAGCCCGAACGATATCGCTATACGGAAAATAGCGGGACTTGATAATCTTTGCAAGAAGTGTGTGCGGCTGCGTAAGAATCCGCTAATAGAGCATAGTTGAAGCTCCTCAAATCCCAAAAGTTCATTCCCCACTTGATTTAGGCAAACAAAGTTTCTTCCAAGTAACCTATGCCATCTTATGTTTCTTCCAAATCCATTGAGTAAGCTGACCGGCAGCGCAAAACAGCTCATCATGTATGAGGGTATGGCTTGTAACACAGCCTTGATCATCACTTCTTTGCCGCACAGGCCACCCTTTTCTATTTTTCTTCAATGGATTGGAATCAGTTATTCAGAGGTTTTGGTGGGGTGGTGGATAGTAAATAGAAATGGAAAGTAAATAGAAATGGAAAGTTTCTATTTTTCTTTTTGTTTAATTCCAGAAGCAGCCCGATTCCGAAAATCGTTTTCTCAATTTATTTTCCCTTTTCTTTCTCTTTCCATTTTCCTACCGTAGCGGCGGTGTTCGTTGTTGCAGATTTTTGCAAAGGCAAAAGAGGTTGAAGAGTCGAAAATTGATCTGCAAGAAAGCTACAGATTATGCTCAAGAGTATGAGAATCAGATAAAACCTTAATTTATCCTCTTTTAAAAATCAAAATCAAACTTAGCAGTCTTTAATATTTATTAATTTGATTTGTTTAGGATAAGAGTTGATTCAGTTGAAACGCGAGGCGAGATTGGAGGGTGGTTTTTATGTCAGCCCAGAAGCTAAGCTATTGTTCATAGTCCGAATTCGTGGGATAAATAACTATATTCTCAAATTTACAGTTTATTTAGTCGATTTATCGATTCGATGTATAATTTTTCAGTATCAATGCTATGCATCCCACTACCAAGAAAATCTTGCAGTTTTGAGATTTGGTCAAGTACTAACATCTTTTAATGTTTAATATCTTTTTTTTCGGGTTTGTGTATGTATCTCGTGTATAAAATATTCAGGAAAACTTTGAAATAATTCGATCTTGATTTTTGTATCTGGTTTAGCTTCCTGATTTAAATCTTGTATTATATTTGATTGTTACATTGACGTTTTTGTAGATACTTAAATCTTATCGTCTTTCTGAAAGTAGACAAATCCACCATGAACATGCTGCACAAAGTTGAGCCTTATGTTACTTACGGGTAAGCTTGAAGCTTGGACGACATTTATTACATTCTTATTGTTCGTAAATCAATGGGCCAAGTACTCATTGCATTATATGGTTTCCAGATACCTGAACCTTAAAAGTGTCAGAGAGTTTATTTACAAAGTACCGGAAATGGAAATCACTTCACAGATTAAAATATCTCAATACATTGAGTTTTTGCCCCGAAATATTGAATTTGACGCTGGTTTTTACCTGTTTTGAAATGTTAGGGTGCAAATCGTTGGTCAATATCAATTAAGGGGTGGAAAACGCAATTCACCCTTATAATTGGAACTGTTATATAATTTGTTGGTAATCTAAGTTTGGGGATTTATGGGCAGTATTGATAATGGAACCGTTGCTTGGTATTGTATTAGTTCTCTAAAATTGTTAGTTCTCCTTTCTTGACATTTCTTAGCTCCCCAATTTCTTTGTTCTATTTCTTTGCTTTATTTTTTGTTTCTAATTTGATGGAACAGTGGGAGCTGTTGTAAATTTCAGTAGAAAAAGATGGAGGCTTGAGGACTCCTTTTGCAATTGATGGCGACCGCCGACCGACGAAGATAACCGATGCGTATTTCCGTTTACAGACTTACAAATTGGGTATTACTCTCCCTCTTATGTAATATATTTGGGATGAATTCATTTTGTGGTGCAAGAATAACTGTATATTTATATGTACAATTTTTCCAATTTGAACTGTTTCAAATTATTTGCCTATGTTTTTCTCTTTGCTATATCAAAATTATTACTTGGATGTACCTATTTGTGGGTTCTTGTTATTTTTTCATTATAGATGGATTCCATATAACAAAATACTGTGTCATTCGTATTTTTGGGTGAGTGTTAACTGTAATCGTAATAAGAAAAAAATGGTCGGGCTGCATCGATATTAAATTGGCCAGGTATCTAATCTTTCAAAGACTTATTAATAGTTTTATGCTTTAATAGCCTCTGAGAATGCAATACTTTTGCATCTATTAATAGTTTTATGCTTTCATAGCCTGTTTGTGCTCTTAATAAAGAGTAAACCGTTTGTTTTATCACATGATTTTGTGCTTCCACGTACAAGCTGAGGTTCAACGAAAACATTTAGTGGTGCGGATAATTGGTACCTTTTACTTATCCATTTCCCTAAAAGCTTACCTCATTTCATTTCTTCTCTTACATATTTTTTTCTTTGGAAACTTCAAAACTACACATTGTGAGCGTTACTGTACTTTTACCTCTACTTTTAATGAATGAATCTTTTGGTATATGGAAACTTATTTCATTGGTTAATCATGTTCTACAGTTCGAATTCACAACATGTAGGGTACAATTAATCATCAACAATATTGAAAACAAGAATTAGAGCATGGAAGGAGAACGAAAATTTGCGGAATACTATAGTGTAAGGGTGTCTTGCGGTTCTTCTATGACGTGTTATCTCTGGAAGACTTGTATAAATGATTACATCTTTGAATTGTTACGTAATTTTGCGGTATATTTCTTTTTTGTTCGTTAATTGCAGTCTATTTTTAAATTTGTTAAATTTCAATTCTTCTGATTTATGAGCCTCAACAATTTATTGAATTCGAGTTCATCTATTGTTTCATTTTTAGTACTTTATTGAATTCGAGTTCATCTGGTATTTTAGTCTCTGAACAAATGAAATGAGGCTGGTTATTCTGGAGTTTCGATAAACACAAGTGTTTCTAGTGTTACTTGTGGAGTTCAAATTTGGAACTTCATAACAATTGTTGGTCACTTTTTCCTGAATTTTCCATGGCATGTGAAGGGATTTTTCAGTTTAGGCTGCAATATAGCTTTCTTCGATACACCGTATAACCTGGGCACAGCAACCGCGCCTTGTGCGGTGCACACAACTAGTATATATATATATGTGTGTGTGGATTATTTAAAAAAAATTGTTTCTTTCTTTAATTGTTCTAACGGCTATATCTGTTAGGAATGTAGGTGGAAGTGTTACAATTTGTACTCTTACAAAGATATTTCTAACGGATAGCAACCATCAGAAATATTTATTTTTCTAACGGGTTTGTTAATTATTCAAACAGATTATATCCGTTAGCAATTTCAGGCCTTAAATTTCTAACGCAGTAGTTTTCACGGTTTTACTCCATTAGAAATATTTTTTGCCAATAGATATATCCGTTAGAAAATATCCCTAAATATTTTTAAGTATTCAATTTAGGGTGTAAACGAGCCGAGCCTTGCTGTTTTGGCGAGCCTGAGCTCGAACTCGAGCATTGTTTTTTGGGCTCGAGCCCAAGCTCATTTTAGTTTTTTTTTTTTTTTATTTATTTATATTAGTTGTTTATATTATAATAAAAAGTTACAAAATAAATAATGAATTGTAATTTTAATTTTTAATTTTTAATTTTTTAAATGTAATTTTTATATTATTACTATAATATTTATATTATTAATATTATTTAAATAAAAAACAATATATATAAAATTAAAACTAAAAATAAAAAGAAGCTCGCGAGCTGACTCGTCAGTTCACAAACAACTAATAAAAAGCTCGAGTTCGGGTCGTTAGAGAGCTCGAGCTCGAAATCAAGTAAAATTCGAGTTTTTATCGAGCCGGTTCAGCTCATTCACACCCCTAATCCGATTTCCCAAAACGGGGTGTCCGTGGAAGAATGATATACGGCCCAGTCACCAGTGCATCTGTGGGCTTAGAGTGAACGGGGTCAAGAGGTTACGGGCCGAGCCAGAGAATAAACACTACCCAAAAACACTTTGTTTATAAAACATATTCGTCAAAACAAAACTCACATCTATATAGGGTTTATGCGTATCGGAATGTTTCAACCCAAGGAGGTGAGATATTTCAACAAATATTATTCAATCTCTTTTTTTTTTTTTTTTTTTTTGGATAATGCTATTTTGTTTGATAAGGATATGAATTAAACACTTAATTTCTGTGATAATCTTCTCTTAGCTTTATAAAGATGATCGGATAAGTCAATTGCCCGATGATATTCTGGTCGATAATATCCTTTCGTCTTTTCTTTCGGTTGAGGAAGCTGCGCGTACTAGTGTTCTTTCGTCTCGTTGGATCAACCTGTGGAAATACACGCCTCGTCTCAAACTAGACGGAGACGAACGATTAGCCACGCTACGTAGGCAGTGCATGTCACATCGCAAGTTGATCGAGACCGAGGAACGTAACTACGTGAGGCGCGTGAACCGTGTCCTCCAATCGCACAAAGCCCTCACCTTAAAAGAATTCAGAATCCGTTTCGCTTTAATAATAACGGACCACGCATCACTCACTCGGTGGCTTGAATTCGCGTTTGCGAGACGAGTTGAGAGTTTGGAGTTTGACCTTCTAGATAGTCATTATCGTTTTCCCGAAAAGCTCGTTTCTGCGTCACTCGTCGACTTTAAGTCGCTCAGATCATTGATCTTTAGGAATGTTCATGTGAGTAACGGACCTATTGAGTTCTTTTTACGTAACTGCCCTTTACTCGAGAAATTGATCGTCTGTTACTCTAGCGAGCTGTCGAATCTTCGCGTTTGTGGTTCTTCTTCGTCATCCCTCGCTTTGAAACACTTGGAGATAGTTCGTTGCAATGGTATAAAATCGATTGTAGTTTCCGCGCCAAGTCTTACTTTTTTCAAGGCTGCGACATACGATCGATTGTTGCTTGAGCATATCCCGATGCTAGTTGAGGTCGATGTTAATCGTACAGACGACGATGTTTCGTTGAGAGTTCTATTATCTGAATTGTCTTGCTGTTCACAATTGGAGAGACTTCGTTTGACTCTGCTGAGTGAGGTTAGACATACATACACTAGTAGGGTACTAGTTAATTGATGGTTAAATTACGAAAATTAAAACTCCTGAACTTAGGCTGATAAATAACGAAAAACACCCCCACTTATTCGTAATTACCAAAAAGAAACTCTAAGGTTTGTTTCTGTCTTACACCAAATCTGTCACGGTAATAGCGTTACACAATTTCAGATATTTTCTTTCATTTCTCACCTATTTAACAGAAGTCTATAATAGACTGTACACATTTTCTATTAAAAAAACTCAATCAACAGTTAATCAGAGCGGGGTTATGGTAATTACGAACAGGTGGGGCTTTTTTTTTGCTATTTAGCCCAACTTCAGGGGGGTTTCGTAATTTACCCTTAATTAATATTGGCTCTGATTTTGCAGGAACAAAATGAGGTATTGAGCAAGCTTCCTCAACTGCGTAAACTAAAGACGTTGGTCGTAACATATATATTACAAGGTTCCGAGAGTCTTACTAGACTAGCTGATTTGATAAGTGCATCCCCTTGCTTGGAGGAATTTGTATTAGAGTGCGAGTGGGGGTTTTTTCGGAAGAAAGATAGTCAAGTGAAGGATGCTCCTATAAATCGACACCACCACCACCTTAAAGTCGTCAAGTTTCGTGGATATCGTGGTGGTCAGATTCGTGATCTTGAATTCATCGAATACATATTGGAGAATTGTCTAGTTCTTGAAAAATTAATTATTGAACCCTCTGCATCTAAGAATAATACGATAGAGATGGAACAAACCGCACGAGCGAACACAAAGCATCAGCTTGAATCACGGGTGCCTCCACACATTGAATTAGTTATTCTCTAAGTTTTTTTTGGGTTTTAATTAAATATTATGTTGTATATTGCAAAAGATTATATTCAACAATTATTTTCGTGTTATTATTTGGGATTTTTGTGCATAAGTCTCTGACCAATCATCTTTATTATTCTAGGTTTATGGGTTATATCTCTTTCGCCAAAGTTCTTAAAGTGCTTATTATTTTTACCAAGTTCTTAAAGAGCTAACCAAGGTGAATTATCGTCTCCAAATCAACAATCGTCAATTGTGTTTTCGTAAGTTCCAACAAGAATTTCTCTTGATTAGTTCATCGTCGTTTATAATCGATCTAATTGTTGTGGGTCAAAAAATCAAAAGCATTTAGAACAAGAAAACAAAAATCAAGTACGATAAAGATAGTCAAATATTAAATACAAATCATCAACATTGGTTCAGGGATTCATCTCCCCTACAAAGAGATGCTCAATTCATTACAAATAAATAAAAACCGCAAGAATTCGCCGGCGTTCCTAAATTAAGAAGAAGCAATAAAACCCCACGTCTTCTCGTGAAACCCTCGGCTTTGAGTCTTGTCTCTCTCGCTCCTTTGATCGTCTTCCTTTTTGGTGAAACCCAAGATTGAAACTCTATGGTGAAAAATAGCCGATTTCTTACTAACCATTTCATCGGTCTTTTCGACGAATTTCTTCATATTTCCCGGCTTATTCAAGAAAAAACATGGAAATATATACACGACCTTGATAATCTGGTTTACACTTGCGCCACAGCTTTTCAATAATTCGATATTCGGTACCAAACTCTTGTCTAAATCTTGGAAAATCCGAATGTTGGGCTTGATGATTTTCTCTTGGAATTATTTCCAAGAATTGGAGTTGCGTTCATCTTAGTACAATTATATATCTATAGATTGTGAACGTTTAATCTTTATATTCTAACGTTTTGTGTCCAACATTCGAGGACACATGCCGGACACATTATGGGCCATTTTGCAATTCCTGAAAAATTAGAAACATGTTAAAATAGCAAATTTCCAAAAAACAGCATCAAAACGCGATTTTATGGGGTTTTCACATTATTACCACAAATTAAACACATATAACTAATTTAGATGAGAAATTACTTTTCAATTTAGAGAGATTTTCGGATTTAGGAGGATTTGTGACAATTGTTGAGAGTTTTTTGAATTTTTCGGCTTTTGAGTGTTCTTAGAGAGAGAAAGACAAGAATACAACGAACAGTGTTCTTAATTATAGTACCGCGTAAATCATTTCATAAAGATCAAATTGTAGAGAGAGAATTGATATCTTGCTTGCATTCTGAACTGGGCTGGTCTACAATTAAATGAACCCAAATCAATTATTGACCCAATATTTCTTTCTCTCTCTACTTCCCTTTTAAACGACGTCGTCCCATTCTGCAGATTTAACCGCCACCATCGTCCTTTTTCCACACAGCCAATTAACAGCCACCGGCGACGCCGCCGTTGCCTCCACCGGAACCGCCGTGGGTCATGACGCGGTGATATCGAAAATTTCGCTTTTCAGGGTTTCCAATTAAAGGTGAAACAGTTAATCCGATGGACTTGCAGAAACTCTTAAAAGCAGCTGTCAATGCGAAAAACCTCAAATTTGGCAAAACAATTCACGCCCATCTTATTGTTTCCAGTCAGTTTTCTCGAGACCGCGTGATCGAGAGGAACTCCGTGATCAATCTCTACTCGAAATGCGGCGACATGTCGAGTGCCCGCCAGCTGTTCGATAAAATGCGGAAGAAGAACATTGTCTCTTGGGGTAGCATAATGGCTGGGTATTTACATCATGGGCGTGCTTCCGAGGTTATAGAGCTGTGTAGGAACATGTTCACAGAGGATAAATTGTGTCCGAACCGGTATATATTAGCAACGGTTCTTTCGTCTTGTTCGCATTGCGGGTTGCTGGATGAGGGCAAACAGTGTCATGGGTACGGGTTGAAATCTGGGCTGATTTTTCACCAGTACGTTAAGAACGCGCTTGTGTATATGTACTCGATGTGTTCTGATATCAAAGAAGCTATTTCGGTTCTGAATTCTCCTCCAAGATCGGACATTTGTACCTACAATTCCGTGCTGAATGGGATCTTGGTTCATGGCGACCTAACAGAAGCGTGGTACGTTTTGCACAGAATGATGGTGGAATGTAAATACGATGCGTGGGATATTATAACTTGTGTTAATCTTTTCGGAATTTGTGGCCGCCTTAAAGATTTAATTTTGGGAAAGCAAGTCCACTGCAGAGTGATCAAGACTGGTGTTGATTGTAATCTGTTTGTAGGTAGTGCTACAGTAGATATGTATGGAAAATTCGGTGAAATCTCGCACATGCGAAAAGTTTTCGATTCTTTGCAAACTAAAAACGAGGTCACTTGGACAGCGATACTGACTGCTTATTTGCACAACGAATTCTTCGAAGAAGCACTCAAACAATTTCTCCAAATGGACCTCGAAAAAGTCGTACCGAACGAGTACACGTTCGCGGTGCTTTTGAACTCGTGTGCGGGTATTTCAGCCCTTGGTTACGGTAATTCATTACATGCGCGTCTCGAGAAAATAGGGATGAAGGATGACACTGTTGTTGCCAATGCCTTGATCCACATGTGTCTGAGATGTGGTCTGATAGAAGAAGCTAATATTTTATTCAGAAATACATCGCATCGCGATGTAATATCTTGGAATTTGATGATATCCGGTTACTCATTTCACGGGCTAGGCGAAGAAGCATTGAATGTATTTCAAGAAATGTTAGTTGCGAAACAAAAACCGAGTTACGTAACCTTTGTCGGGGTTCTCTCTGCATGTGGCTTCACTGGAAGAATAGACGAAGGGTTCCATTATTTGAATAATACGATGAGAGAATTCGGGATCGAACCTGGATTAGAACACTACACATGCATAGTCGGGCTTCTTGGTAGGGCAGGTAAGCTAAACGAAGCAATGGATTTCATGGGATCGAATCCAATCAAATGGGACGTAGTTGCATGGAGAACTTTGCTCAATGCATGTAATGTCCATCAAGATTACCTTTTAGGAAATAGGGTTGCGAAAATTGTGCTGAATATGAACCCAAACGATGTAGGTACTTGTATTCTGATGTCGAATATGCACGCAAAATCAAAGAGATGGGATAAAGTTGTGGGCTTACGTAAATTTATTCGAGAAAGGAATATAAAGAAAGAGCCCGGATTGAGCTGGACGGAAATGAAGAACGATACGCATGTCTTTGCTTCGGATGATAATGTGCATGCAGAGTCGGTTCAGATACGTAATAAGGTGAGGGAAATGTTGTCTGAAATTAGGGCTTTGGGTTATGTTCCAGATGTTTTTTCGGAGTTGCATGATGTGGAGGAGGAGCAGAAAGAAGATGGGCTTAGTTATCATAGTGAGAAGTTGGCTATAGCTTATGCTCTTATGAAAACGCCTCCTTTGGCGCCTATACGTGTGATGAAGAATCTGAGAATGTGCGATGATTGTCACTCTGCTGCTAAATACATCTCGAAGCTTACGAATAGAACGATTGTTGTTCGAGATGTTAATCGCTTTCACAGTTTTAAAGATGGCTTATGTTCGTGTGCTGATTACTGGTAAAAGTTATAGTCTAATCTCCTCATAAGATTGGAGAGTAAGGGGCACAATTGTCCACTTATAACTGAGGATGTCGATATGTTGTATCAAACAATTCAACACCACCGAGATCTTCGTGGGTTGTTCAAAAAAGAAATCCCGTCTTCAAGACTCGACCAGGCAAATGAAAGGTAGTGAAAAAAAAAACAAAACATGAGAAAAAAATAAAAATAATATAGGTGCTATATATTTTTTGTCTCAGTGTTGAAATAAAGTTGTTTACTTTGACTGATTTCCAGTGGCTGCCTCGTTATTATCTCAGAAAAGCAACATACTGCTCCGGAATTGTTTGAAGGTGGAAGAAGGGATGAGGTTGGTTATGTCTTGAATTTTTCGTATAGTAGGACAATTTTACATTAAATTACCGGCAAAAAGTTGAAATGTTTTTTTCATGCAATTTTGTTTCGTGCTGAATGCTACCGTGATGTAAGTTAGTTATTTCATTGTTTATGCTCTGTAATAACATAGCATTTTTTTCCCCTATCTTTTCATCAGATGAAACATGGATTCACATGGTCTCTTGGAGGAAGATTCATCGTTTCTTGCTACACGTGGATACTCTTGATTGGCTAATGTTCTTCTAAAGCAGTGTGTAACTCTCTGTTAGTTACAGTGAAACCTCTATAAATTAATACAGTTGGAACCATCAAAATTTCATTAATTTAGCGAAATATTAACTTATCGATAAATTAATAATTATTAATTTATGCATTAATTAATAACTTATTAATTTATGAAATTACTTTTATTATTATTTTCAATAAAATACATTTATTTTAAATTTTTTATGTGTATATTTTTCATTGTACCGTTCGTTCAATGCACTATAGAGCCCGTTTCACGAACGGAAGCTCTTAAAGCAATGGTATACAACGATTTATGTTGAGTTATGAGAAAAATATATTGAAAGTTCTAACCATGTTAAGAAAAGTGAGGGACGAGATTGATGGTAATGTGTACTTCAACAAGAAACAAGCGAGAATTAAATTATTTTGTGTTAAGCTTTCATAGATCTACAAAATATGTACTGTACCATGTATTTTAAAAATTATTTTTATGCATTATTAATTTATATATTATATGGGGCTTCTTAAAATTTTCGAATGTGTATTATCTTAGAAATTTAGCGAATTATTAATTTAGCACGTTGTCCCCGAGTCGGGACCGGGAAAATGTTCTGCGTTGTTGATGGATCGTGTTTGTTATATCATATTTCCTTCAACACATTGTGTTATGCTTCGTGTCGTAAGTTTAGTACATTTGTATGGTGGCATTTTTCATGTTTGAAAGGATTTTGAATAGAGAAGCATGATGCATGTATCTCCTGATAATCGGACAAAAATTGTTCGAGTGACGAAAATCGGTAGTGAATACGCACGTAACAAATTATTTGTGCCATTTCCAACATTACCATATTTCACATTTGTAACAGGATTTAAATTTAAAAAAAAAAAGGAAAGGAATAATTAAGAACCTCCAATCAAACCTTAAAACATAATCTCAAGTTAAATACAAAACTACAAAATTGGTTCAGCCACAAATATTCATATTATAGTTCGAAGACGAAGAAACCCAAAGACAAAATTTCAAGAATGGAAGTAATACTAGAAACGAAATAAAGTAGTTGATCTATTTCTCGTATGGTATCACTGCCCTTTTCACTGATCTCCAGGCAATGATTTGATGATATCCGAGTCACCTGAAATTATTACAAGAATTTGAAGTTATTACTATGCTGAATTACAATGAATGAAATAGAAATAAACCAAAAAATGAAAACTATAATGATTATATGCATACCTGGGTCGACAATGCTGAGGCATGAAACACGGAAATACTTCCCGCATGCTGTACCAAGATCAACATTGTCTACACAAGTAAACCAAACACAGTAAAGAGGTAAACGAGATTAGATTGGTACAAGGAAACTCTATGCATATATAGTCAAATATCGAAACAACGAACAACTTCGATTGTTTCAAAAAGTTGAGATAATGGGAATGTAAGCTCGAATCAACTTAGAAATTTGTATACGACATACTTTAGTTCAACTACATACATTGCATGGAAAGAACTGAAAGACTAATAGAAACTGAAAATTATTTCATAAAAGCTAGAACACGTAAACGGGAAGCAAGGTACTACTACTTAGCCTAGTTTTTGACTACAAATGCTTATTAAGAATCTTAAGAAATCAAAACTCGGCCCCATAGCGCAAAAAACTATATGCATTAGCCACTGGTTACTATGCCGATAAAGAACCCAATCAAAACAATATGCATCTTACAAACAGATTCCAATTACACATCCAACAAATTCAAGCATACGACAAATTATTTCCATTCAAAAACTTAAAACATTAATCAGTCTAAAGGGCATTAATAGAACAAGCAACCACAGTAACGAAAACTTAAGGTACGCCAAAAGCTACAATCGGAACCAGTTGATCAAATCCAGAATTATCAACTCTACAAACAAATGGGATAATTGAATATAATAAAATACGGATAAAATATAAAAATACTCACTTCCACTGTAATGATGGACACCGACTTTAGCAAGCATGGCGTAGTACTCGATCTCGGACTTCCTCAACGGCGGGCAGTTGTTCGATATCAAAATCAACTTACCTGTTACATACATTCACCCAAACACATCACACTATTTTTTTCTTAAAAAACAATAAATGAAAAACAAACAAATCAAAAATCTAAACCCTAAAAAAATTAAAATTAAATTAAAAAAAATAAAAAAGAAAACCTTTGGAGCTCCTGAGGGTTTTGAGAACAGTCTTGTAACCAAGAGTGTATTTTCCACTCTTCATCACAAGAGCCAACCTGTTGTTGATACTCTCATGGGTCTTCTTCTGCAATTTTTTTATTTTATTTTTCCAATAAAGTTAATAATCCAAATCAAATTCCATTTACCATTGTATATACATTAATTTAAAAAAAAAAAAAAAAAGCTAATAATAATACAGCACGAAATGCACGAACATATGAAAACTTTTAGGGAGAGAAAGAGAAGCAAGAAAAAATGTACCGTCTTCTTGCCGGCGGTCACCATTGTCGAGGATTGAGAAAAGCTGCGGCCGAGGGCAGACGATTCACGATGGGGAGAAGAAGAAAAAATTTGTTAGGGTGTGATTTGGGGATTTATTGCTAGGGTTTATAGTGTGATTTGTTTGGGTTGGGCTCTGCATTTTTAAATGGGCTTTTTGTTTTGTCTGGAATTATTTTTAGGCCCGAATTATTTTCAAGGGTTAATTACTTTTTGGAATTTGGAATATATTTTTTTTTAAAGCTAATTTCAATTGCATCCCTCCACTAATACATATCACACTTACCTCCCATATGTTTCTTAAACCTTCAATTTAGAGGTGTGATTGGCAAAAAAATTGAGCTTTTAGCTCGAACTCGAGCTCGAGCTCATCAAACTTTCATTTTTCTGATCTCAACCTTAAATTCATTTCATTTTTTTCTATAATAATATTATTATTTTTGTATTGTTGTAATTGATTCGTATCATAATAAACTAATTGTTAATTTTGTTAATTTTTATTTTTATTCAAATATTGTTTATTTGTGTCAGATTTTACACTTAGTGTTGGGACATATCGTAAAGCAGGATTAAAAAAGACAGCATTAATGTGGTTCGGATACAGTTGTACCCTATCCACGAGGATTCGCAAAATTGAATTTTCACAATTATTGTTCTACAAACATAATACTAGAACTTAAACAATAAACTAAAGACTCTTTCATCTTTGACGTCGTTTTTGTGCAACATCCAAAACTAGTGACTTCAATTATGCTAGGCTTCTCCTCTCCGCACGGTTGAACTCCCTTCAACGTTGAATCATTTCAATAGGCCAACCAACCTCCTCCCAAGATCTTTTAAGTCCATCCCCAAAAAACCGATTTTTTTTTTTTTTTTGTTGCATAGAAAAGGAAAAGTTTAATCTTGTTGAATAAACTCCATGTATGAAGCAAAATAAAAACGATAACATAAATATTTTCTCTGAACAATTTCCTCGATAAAGACCCCCTAGATTATAATTGAACCCCACTATAACTATAATTATTACTACTTATCCCCTTGGTATTTTTGTCTAAAAAATGAACCATTTTATAAGGTTAGGTATGCAGGGGTAAAATAGGGATATGTTAAGGAATATTTCACGAAATCTAAAAAGATTATGTTCAATTTGACACCGTAATGATGGATTGTAAGATTGTTATAAAGCATAGGGAGTTGGATGTAATTACTCAAAAAAGAGTGCTTTCTTTGTAATTACACTATACCTACTATCGGTTTTCATTTTTCGATTTGCAATTGCATTTCCATTTTGGGTTTGGTTTTGGCTACCAATTCAGTTCAGCTCGATTTTAACTAACATTAGGTTCACATTTTTCTTTTGTAAGTAAAATTGTCATTACACGAAATAAAAATTACAATAGTCAAAAACAGGAAAACCTCCATCACTTAAACGAAATAGAAATTACAATAGTCAAAAACAGGAAAACCTCCATCACACAAACAATTAGAGTTTCTTTTGGCCATAAGCCCCAAAATTTCTTGATGTCAACGATAAGCACACGAACATTCCAAACCAATGTGCATGAGATTGTAGTGATGAAGAGTAATGCAACCACTTTTCTCTTTCATCCAACAAAGTCACTACAACACTTGCCTAGGTAAAAATCAAGTCATTATTCCTAAAAATTATTCTAACATAACAATGTAGTACACATTCTTCAAACCATTTGAGAATAATATCTAATGAATAGATACTATATAATCACCTTACACCATGGATTCATGTCTATTGCCGATTGAATATGGTCGGAAGTCGACTTACGACGGAAATCTTAATTGTAATTTGGCTTCGGACTTGACATGGAGAATGGAGGGGCTAAAACTTTTTTGTGAAGAAGATGAATTATGAAGAGTAAAGAGTGGTGGACCGGTGAGAAAGTATTTATGCATACCATCTAGGCCACATCGTTTCAATATTCTATCGGTTTCAATTTTTATTTATCTGCACTATACATGAACCAATATTTTCAATTTTTTCATAACAAAATACCATACCTACGGAATATTCTATCGGTTTCAATTTGTATTTATCTGCACCATACATGAACCAATATTTTCAATTTTTTCATAACAAAATACCATACGTACGGTTTTTTAAGTCAGGACAATTTTATATGGCTCGTTTTTTTAGGGTTTTGTTCGAATTTTAAATTTTCGATATTATTGCTCACATCTGATTGTATCCCAACGTCACACATTTAAAAATTCCACGGGCAATGCTTCAAAAATAATATGCCTACATATGAGTGGTTTTTAAGCTTTTACAAGAGTTGGTCATTTAATAACAACTGAAACAAGACTTACATATATCTATGTCAATATACAAAAAATGTTGTTTTCGATTGATGCACATGCATTTAAAACAATTAATAAATAGGGATAATTTGACAAAACTCCCTCACTACACAAGTCTCATTACAGTAAGCCCAATTTTATTTTACATTTTTAAGATAAATCCAAAACAACTTTTATTAATTAATAACACTTAATTATCACCATTGTACCCCTAACTAAGAAATAATTTATATTTAAATTATAATTAAAAGATATATAATATATTTTACATATATTATATACGTAGCTCTATCTCTCTTGCACACACGCGCGCGCGCACACACACACACACACACGCACACACACAACACATGCACACCCACACACAACATCCATTATATTTCACAAGTTTCTTCATTGTTGTGGGGTTGAAAAAAACAGAGATTCACATACACAATTGATAAAATAGAGAGAGAGATTCAAATTACAATTAATAAAATAGAGAGATTCAAATACACAGTTCAAAAGCACAAGTTTCTCCATTGTTGTGGCGTCAAAAAACAGAGATTAAAATCCGTGGGGCAGGACCATGCGCGACTATTCAGGGAAACGCCATTAGTACATAAACCAATCTTCTCACAAACGAATGGAATTCGACATGTATCTATAGACCAAACAAACTCGTGTTTTTGTGCAACCCCTGAGAATCTACTAATGATGAGTCCCAATTTATCAAGAAGTCAAATTGTAATTACAAAGTGGTTTTCATTAATTACGGTGTGGATTTTCGTAATGAAATTCGTTAATTATACAGTGGTTTTCGTTAATTACAGAGTGGTTTTCATTAATTATTAAGTGGTTTTGTTAATTGATAAGTTTTTAGTGAATTTTTGTAATGGAATTTGTTAACTACATAGTGATTTTCGTTAATTACATAGTGGTTTTCATTAATTACATAGTGGATTACGTTAATAGTAATGTGGATTATGCTTATTTCATAGTAACTTTTACTTTAATTTCATAGTGGTTTTCGATAAATTTAGTGGTTTTCGATGTGTATGTACTGGATTTCAATTTTATTTTTAAATATGAACCATTTAAAAAAGTGAAATTGAAAAAAAAAAACCATTTTTTTTGTTTTAAATTGATATAAAAAAAAATTTAAAAAAATAAAGCGAAATGGGGCGTGACATGGAGATAATTGGGGGATTGTGTGGGGAGAAAATAGTGGGATTTGCATAACTACCAAAAAATAATCATGGATTTTTTAAAATAATATAATATGGTAATTTTTAGTATTTAAAAAAAAAATCCTTAAACCGAAATGGCGTGACAGGGAGATAATTGGGGGATTGTGTGGGGGAGAAAATAGGGGGATTTGCATAACTACCAAAAAAAATAATTGATTTTTTAAAATAATATAATATGATAATTTTTAGTAATATTAATTAGGGGCATTTTGGATAATTCCATACATTTGGATTTATAACAAATATCAATTAAAAAAAATGAATTTATCAAGAAGTCAAAATTAAACGAGGGTGTTTGTCATATAACCCCTAATAAATATGCATGAGTCATAGGAGAAAATATATAAAATAACTAAAAAAACCCTTCTTATTAATTGTCCCTCAATTATTTATTTTCAACTAATTAAACGTAATAACTATCAACCCTCACTAGGAGTTGATACTTAGCCATTAGTAAAGGTCTAGGGTTTCGAATCATAACCCCTCCCATGATTTCCTAATTTGTAATAAGAATTGAATTTCTTAAAAAAAAAAATCTCTCCGTTCTCTATTAAGTGTCGTTTTTTGCTTTGCACAAGGATTAAGAAACTCATTAATATGTCTTGGTTTTAGGTAAAATATATTAGAAAGACTAAAATAACCTTGATTATTTAATAATGTGATAAAAGAGAGTTAATACTTATAGTTGAATTAATAAGGTTAAAACAGGAAAAAAAAGCATTTAATGCAGTATTGAAAATCTAAAGTGACAGATAATATGGAACAAAAATATTTAAAAAAAAAAAGACAGTTATTATAGAACAATGTGAGTAAAAAGTTAAACGCAAGAACTAGGGCATAATAGTAAGAAATTCAAAACTACCTTTTAAAAATAGTAAGAAAACTATTAAATTATATTTTTTGTCCATGTCGTTACTCGTGATAAATGATAAAATTCGTAAACCTAACATCTACTGTTAGAATTGAGGCTAGAGTTCGAATTCCGCCTTCCTCCCTTATTTCTCCAATTTGTAACAAGACTTGAATTCTCAAAAAAAAAAAAAGGAAAAAAAAAATCCCTTGAAATTCAAAGACTCGGAGTGAGTAGAAAATATAATTCAAAAGAACAGCCCACAATATATACCAAAATATCTCTATTTAATTACAAGGGAAAATTAGCAATAACCCCCTCATCTAGAAAATGTAGTTAACCAAAAAACCCCTCCAAAAAATAATTAGAGAAAACCCCTTTTAAGAACAGCCCCCATTATATACCAAAATATATCTATTTAATTACAATGGAAAATTAGCAATAACCCCCTCATCTAGAAAATGTAATTAAGAAAAAAAACCCTCCTAAAAATAATTGGAGAAAACCCCTTTTGTTGTTAGTTTGGATAATTAATAAAGGTAATCTCCCAATTATGCACTTACTCTTAACCCTAAATTTTGACATATCATATTCCCCGTTGTTATTTATTTTCTTTTCCTTTTCCCTCTTCTCTTCTCTCTTCTCTCTGATTTCTGCTCTCTTCTCTCGTTCTTTCTTCTCTCTCTTTTTTTTCCTTCTCGATCTGCTTCTTCTCTTCTCGATCAGAATTCGGCCGACGCCGTTAAATACTACTCCGACGAACATTGGCCGACATATTGGGTGAAGAACTGCTACAACCATCATAATTGGACATATTGGGGGTAGAGCTCTAGCCGCGAAGGCTGGCGACGACGAGGTTTCGGCTCGACGATATGAAGACCCCGTCAAACAAGCTGTTGCCGATGCGGTTTTTTTTCTTAAACCGATTGATTTGTTTTTATTTTAAATTGATCATCTCCCTTAAAATTTGATTCTGAATACTCTGCAACATAATTTTTTTTGAGTAGAAATTGATGGAGTAATTAATTACTGTTTGTTTTATTATAATTTTATCTGTAGAAGAAATCACGTTTCCCAAACAACACGTATACTATTTGAGGATTTTCTACAACAACATGAATAGTGTGGTGTGGCGGCTGTGTGGTAATGATGCGGAGGCAGATTTTGGGTTTTTTGGTGGATCGGGCGGATAACGACATATAGAGAAATTCGTGCATGCTAGAATCTTAATCGACTATGTACATGTTCAATAGTCGATTAAGCTAATCGACTATGCTCTAGTAGTCGATTAAGGTTGATCAACTCTAGTGTTTTTTTTTTTTTATTCCAATTGTATAAATCAATTATAATGTTGGTATTTTTTTGTTTTTGTAAAATGTAGTTGATTTTGCCCTTTTTTGCAGTTGTAATTTGTTATTTTTATTAGCAGATTCTTAATCGACTATGCTCTGGTAGTAGATTAAGGTTGATCGACTCCAAATTTTTTTTTGAATTTTTTGTTTTGGATTCTAATTGTATAAATCAATTATAATGTTCTTATATTTTTTGTTTTTGTAAAATATAGTTGATTTTGCATTTTTTTTGCAGTTTTGATTTGTTATTTTTAGTAGCAAATTCTTAGTCGAATATGCTTCATCATAGTCAATTAATATACCGACATAGAAAAAAAAACAATTTTTTTTTAAAGAATTTCCTTAATCGACTATGAAGCATAGTCGATTAAGGCTAATCGACTATGCTTCATAGTCGATTAAGAAACTGATACAAAAAAGAAGGGGAAAAAACGGAAGGAAAAAAAAAACTGAAAAAAAAATTGCTGAGCGCGTGATCCAGTGATGATGTGGCGAGTAGGGAAAAAATTGGAAAACATAATCGCTCAAAATGAGTGTGTGCTTTTCTCAAATGGAGAGAAATATTTTGGACCTCTCTCCATATGGCTAAAAATGAGTGTTGCTTTTCTCAAATGGAGAAAAATATTTTGGACCACTCTCCATTAAAAGAAGTAATGATGGGGTTTCCTCAAAGAACCCCTAATAACAAATAACAAGATATATTAAATTGTGAGGATTTTTTGTTTTATTTGAAAATAATTATTCTTAACTATAATTAAAAAAAAATATATTCAAAGAGAGGCAAATATAAATAAGATAAATTCATATATTGTTGTTATTTGTTGGTAATCGATGAATTATGTATCATTATAATTATAATTAAGGTAAATTACGGGTACTCCTAGGTGAACATTAAATAACTTACAAAACCCTATTGTATTGATAACTACAAATACTTTCTGAGCTATTTCTCCGTTTGATCTTTTATACTCTTACGGAGTTATGAGTAACAAAATTTTGAAAATTTCATGTAATATTCATTATGAATTTACATATCTACCCCTTAGGATAAATGTAATATACCCGCAAGGAAGTAAATATAATATTTTATCTTACCTCAGGGTACACATAATTTACCTATAGTTTGTTTGTTTAATAAAATGGTAATTTAGACAATTCACTCATTCTGTTAGAGTTTGTGTACGGGTTATTAGTTTCAAAGGGCAATTTATAATTATCAATACCATAGGAGTTATAAGTTATTTAGTCTTACCTCAGGGCATGTGTGACTTACCTTGTATTTAAGAGGCAATTTGCTAAACATCCATTGGCGATAATTCTCCTTCAAATCAGGACATGCGGAATTTGACAATTTGAGAAAAGAAATTCTTTGTTCTTCACCTCGCTTTCATCCCGTCAAATTCATTTAACATCGCTTCACCCCATCAAATCCGTCTAACTCCGCTGAACTCCATAAGATCCGTCCAACTCCGCTTTACTCCATCAAATCTGCTCCATCCCTGCACTCCGCCGCTACCATTGTCGAAGCTCTACACACAGGCACACATACATAATCACACACGTACACAACCACATACACGCACACACATACATTTTTCTTATTCCACTTCCCTTTCACTGTAACCTAATAATTATGGAAATCAAAAAGGAAAAATATGAATAATTGTTTGGTGATGCCAGATGGTAATGTTGGTGAAGATATACGCACCAGAGATTTAAGTTTTTTTCCCTTCAATTTATATTAACTAAGCTGTACAAATAAGTTTTCTAGCCGTCTAACTTTATAGTAAAATTATATAAAATACGTGTTCTTTTCTAAATTTTTGGTCATTAATGTAACTAAAATCTCTAAATAAGTTATAAGTTGTCTATGTAAGCTGCGTATGCGTTGTGAGATATATCCATTCTTGTTTTAACTAAATTGTTGCCTATTCATATATAACTAAGGCATTGCTTATTAATATAACTAAGCTGTGCAAATCAGCGCGTCGCCGATACCTTAATTTTCCTAAGCAATTCCATTACAGAGAATCCAAAACTAGCGTCAGATCAACTCATAAAGACTGTTAGCATAATTGGCAAAATCCGCATATCCTTATAACTATAAAGAATATTTTTGAAGGGCTTTCAGCTAATTTCTATATGTAATATATATTTATTTATAGAAAAATAGTAGTATCAAATATAAAATCAAGGGGTAGTTTGGGAATATTATATATTTACTTCACTCCACTCCACACTATCAAAACTGAAATATAAAGAACACATTTATGCATACGCACATCAATCCAAACCTGCTGCGCTATTCCTCAACCACTTTTCTTTACCATTATTAGCAAAAATGCTTCGATAAATAATAGAAAACAAACCAATTTCTTCAAAGCGGTCACCCACATTTCTTCTCTACTCGAAAATTAAATTAAATTAAATCCATGGAGAAAAAACCCACTTTTTTTGCTGCAATTCTAGTGCTCCTGTTTCTCGCCATTGATGCTTCTTCTGCTGCTTCGAAGAAGCCCATTTACTCATCGAAGCTGATTCACAGATTCTCCGGAGAAGCGAAGAATCTGTTGGGTTTGAGCGGCAAAACGGCGTCGTGGCCGGAGAAGAAGAGCTTCGTGCAAATGAGAGCGCTTCTGGGTAGTGATTTTCAGCGGCAGAGATTGAGGCTCGCCGCCCAGAATCAGACTTTCGCCGCCTCTCACGGCGGCGGACAGACTTTCAACTACGGCAATGACATGGGTTGGTATGTGTTTTTTTTTTAATTAATTAATTAATTTTTTTGGGGGTTTTATGATTTTTGAATTTTGAATTTTTAGTTTTGTTTTTGTTTTTTTTAGCAATGTGGTTTTTGTGATTTATGTTTATGTGTAATTTAATTTACTTACCCAAATTACACGTCTTAGTGTGTGTTTGTGTGTGTTTTTTTCTCTTTAATTTATGCTTTAATTGATGTTTGCTTTTTTGTCTAGTAATGCAAACATTATACAATGTACCGATTTTATTCTATTGTTTTTTTACGGAGACCCGAAAAAATGTTTCGTAGATCGGAAAAAGTCGGGTGCATGATATCGAAAGAAACGAAGAAAGCAAAAAAATGATGACAATATAGAAAAAAGTATGAACCATAATAGGCCCTCTCGTTTATGCCTTTCGACCTTTTTTCTTTTTGGGTGATGGCAAAGGTTGAAAAGAACTGAATCTAACTATGTAAGTAATACTATGGTATCAGATTCCGATTCCGATTCATTTCACTCATTGAATCTAACTATGTAATACTATGCTTCTTCTCTGAGAATCTTTTTTTTGTCGCTTACCAGATACGAAATATTGGTAGCCTTCGAAAAAGATTTGAGAAAATAAAAATAAAAATTATGATTTGTTATAAAAAAAAAAAAACCAAATATATTGATGGCATAGTCGTGCTTATTTCCTACCGACACCTAACTCATGACTGATTTCGTTTAGTGGCATTCTCGAAATGGGAGGTAGATTAATGTAAAGCAAAAAAGAAAACCGTATCGTCGTTTATCAGAGACGAAAGTCGGCCGTATAAAAACATTTGGAAAAAGTAACTTACGCCTCAATTGTTATTCAGGTGTGTTTTTTTGTTTCCAAAATAGTGACGTCGAGATTAAATTAAACCAAAAAAGAGATCTGTTGTCGTTTACCAGACGTGAAAGATTGTCTTTATAATATGACTCGGAGAAAGAAAAATAAGTGCTTCCTTTTTTCCAAGAGTCACGACCAATAAATTTTGTTTTTTTCAATCGTCTATAAATGCACTAAACGATAGAACAATTGATGAAGATATATGTGACGTAGTCATGTCGGCATGTATGATTTTTTGTCGTGTTTTTTGTTAGTTAGAATTTCCGTGGTTGGTTACAAAGTAATATAAATTAGTCGGCTTACCTATTACGAGATTGCTCGGTCAGCAGTCGACAATTGAATTCACTTGCATGAAACGTAAAAAAATATCGTCTTCTATTAATAACGCAATATTTAATGATTTGTGTGATGTTTTGTTTCCAGGTTACACTACGCATGGATCGATATCGGAACACCAAACAATTCTTTTCTCGTGGCATTGGATACCGGAAGTGATCTCTTTTGGCTTCCTTGTGATTGTATTGAATGTGCTCCACTTTCTTTAAGTTACTACAGCATGCTGGTATATAATCTATTTTATTCCACTAATCATTTTTTTTGGTAAATTACGGCCAACCCCTGAGGTAAGGTCAAATTACGAAAACACCCCTCTTGTTGGGTAGTTACAACCACCACCTCGACTATGATGAATCTTCTTACACGTTCACCCTTGCGGTGTCAAATTTAGTGGAATCTTCTAGATTATGTGGAATATTCTCCAGTTTGTACTCATTTTATCCCATTCGAGCTCCACATTTTGCAACGAGATGATCATGCTTGTAAATCTCAGATTGTGGTGATGTCAGAAAATCTAAAAGATTCTGATTAATTTTGACACCATAAGGGTGGACGTGTACGAAAATTTATAGTTGAGGGTGGTTGTAATACCCAAACATGAGGGTTTTTTCGTAATTTGACCTTACACCTCAGGGGTGGCCGTTATTTACCTTTTTGTTTTTTGTTGAAGACATCATTTTCTTTATGATTTTGCTTTACGTTATTGTTATGCTAAATGGTAATATCAACCGACAAAATAAAGGCTTTTGGTATATGTACATCGCGGATGAATACGCAAAACAATTATTTCTTTGAAGAGTATAAAAAATCGATCTCGTGGGCGTAAAAAAACGAGAACATTCTTTTAACAGTTAATACTCGAGTGATTGATTGGCAGGTGCTCCCTTATGCAGGAAAAAGAACTAGGGGAATATAGCCCGTCACGTTCAAACAGCAGCAAGATCA
>NW_012192899.1:679075-727193 GCF_000504015.1 Erythranthe guttata
ACCAGGGAAAAAAAGAGCCATTTTATTTTCATGAAAATGTTCGAAACAAAGTTTTAAAATGGTAATGGGGTGAGGAAGGGTATAGTATATGGATTCCTTTTTCGGTTACTTAAAATTAGTTAGAAAGATGTTGGGCTCTTTAGATCAAATCTTGGGTAAAATTTTTCAGATTCTGTTATTATATGAGATTTGTCTAGGAGTGAAATTCGGAGGAAAGGAATCGGAATTTCCTTTTTGGGAAAATTTCCAAAAAAATTGGGAAGTACAAAATCAATTCCATTTCCAAAATTTTCGAATAAAATTATTTTTTCTTTTTTATTCCCCCCTTCCCAAATTAATCACTTAGGTTTTTTGGGGGGGGGGGGGGAGGGGGATGTGCTACTAATTTAATAAAATAATAACATTTAATTGAGGGCTTCAATTTTTGTATCGGGCTTGAGTAAGTACGAAGTACTAGCCCTTCTATTTAGTCAGTAGAACTTTATTTACATTGGTAACCGAACGAGACCTGAACGCATTAATTGCAACATCAATAATCACGTTTTACCTAATTAACCATTACTAATCTATATGTTTTAATTTAATGATAAGGGCATAATAGGTAACGCAAAAAAGTTAAGCACAAAAATATTCAAATAAAATGTTTGTTTTTAAGTTTTAGTTTTGTTTCCTCGTTTGCAGTTGTGGTAGCAAACAAAGTGGCGAATATTTAAAAGGAATTGCACCAGACGGTCTTATGGGATTAGGTCCCGGCGAAATTTCCGTTCCAAGTTTGCTTTCAAAATCGGGACTTATTCCACACTCATTCTCGTTTTGCTACGACAAAAGTTACTCCGGTCGACTTTACTTTGGCGACGAGGGTCCCACATCTCAAAGCTCCACTTCTTTTTTACCATTAAAAGAAACTAGGTATTTCTGAGCCTAATCTAATTTCACATACTTATATATATATATATATATATATATATATATATATATATATATATATATATATATATATATATAAACAATTTTGGTTTTGATTTGTAGGGCTTACATTGTTGAAGTGGAAGGTTATTCTGTGGGGAGTTCTTCTCTAAAGGAAACGGGATACAAAGCGCAGGTTGATACCGGTTCATCGTTCACTTATCTTCCTACTGAGAGCTACGAACATGTTGCTTCTGAGGTCTTTAACTCTCTTTCGACCCCTAAATAGCTTTTAGCGCATCAATTTGGTCCAACTTTTTAATTCTCGTTTTTTGAAATATTTTGTTTTTTTCTATGTTCAGTTTCACAGGCAAGTTAATGCTACAAAGATAACGACGCAAAATTTCGAGAACTGTTACAAGGCTCGGTAAAGCTGCATTATTTTCTTGAACATTTTTCTTTATTTTTGTAATTGCTTTATCAGCTGATTGCGGCGTTTTTATTTTGTTACAGTTCGCTCAACGTAGAAAACATACCTAGCATGAAGCTCGTTTTCTCGACGAACCAAACCTTTGTAATTGAAAATCCCATGTTCCACATTGCAGATGATCAGGTGCGTATTCGTATTCTTGTTTCGTATTTCACATGCAATCGTTAAATGCTAATTTAATCTCCTTAGGCCTCGTTTGGTTGGGGAGATTATCCATGATTAACTGAATAATTGGACCTTGTTTGATGTTTGGTAAACCCAATAACTCCCCGGGTCAACCCAAACGAACCCTTAGAGTTTCTTTATTCATATCATTTTTTTCGATCGGAATTTAACACGATTTTTTTTATATATATACAGGGAGGTGTGTATTGCTTAGGCATACTACCTATAGATGGAGATATCGGCATCATTGGGCGTGAGTTCTCGTCTCTTGTGGATCTACGATTTTTCTTGCAATCCAAAATCGGGATGCTATATTATTATTTATTTATTTTTTATTTCAACAATAATTTTAATACCTAATATTCCGCAGAAAACTTTTTGATGGGTTACCGTTTGGTTTTCGATTGGGACAAAATGAAGCTGGGTTGGTCTACCTCCAATTGTAAGTCAAAATCTCGATTCTTGGTTGTTTTTTTTTTTTTTTGAGAAATTCGAATCCAGTTACAAATTGGGGAAGTAATGTAGGGGCAGGATTCGAACACTAAATCCGGATTCTTGCATACTTCATTTTTCTTTCTACATTTAAACCTCTATAAATTAATGCGGTTGGGACTGGCAAAATTCTATTAATTTAGCGAAATATTAAATTATCGAGTTAATAATTTAGTACATTTTTACCGAGTCGGGACCGTAATAAATTATTATTTAAACGAGGTTATTATTTTATCGAGTCTTATTTTATCGAGGTTCTAATGTATTTTTGGCATTTAGCGTTCGCCAAATATAACGACTGGTATTGTTGCAATAAATTGATCAAAATATTTGAATGTACCAGGTGAAGATATCGACAACGGTGGGAAGTTTCACATAACACCGTCTCCGAGCGACAGCGAATCATCACCGTACCCTTTGCCAACAAACCAGCAACACCAAAACCCTAACGGGCACTCCGTTGCGCCAGCTGTCGCTGTTAGAGCTCCTCCAGAACCCTCCGCAGCAGCTTCTCCTATACTCGGACCGTATCACTCTCGTTTTATTATAAGTTATTTCCCGCTATTAATCTGGATTGCTTATATAGTATCGTCTTAAGTGGGCTCCGAGAATCCTTATACATATACTTATGCATATATATATATATATGTAAATCCAGTTTCATTTCCGTAATCTTAATCATCGTTTCTATCTACCTTAGTCCATATCCCAGTTTCTTGATTCCATTGCATTATGAATCTGTAGACTTGACCATGGTTCAATAGGTGGTTAACGAGTTGGTTGACCGAGTCAATGGATTGTTGAGTTGGACTCTTGACCGGGTCCATGAGTAGATGGGCTGGTTAAGGGTCGAGTTTGACCCGACCCGTTTAACTGACTGTTCGAATAATGGCTTTTATGCGTCAATTTTTTTAGTCTTTTTAGGTTTTTAAATGGTCACGGTCTAATGATATAGTTACCAATCGACGATCACGATTAAGTGACCGTTAATTTAACGGCGTCGGTTTATTTATTTGGGTAAATTACACTTACACACCGGCGGTACGCTAAAGTAACTTTAAAATCCCTGTAGTATCGGTAATTACAATCATCCTCTTATAACATTGTTAGAAATCCTAACGGAATAATGCAATAGATAAATTATTCAGTTAGGGTTCTAATGGACTATTAGTTTCAGGCAATTGTCGAGACAACATAGAGTTAAAGGATGACATGACTCTCCTAATATTTCTTAAGTCATTATTTCATATAAGATTTATAAATTTTCATCTATGGTAGCAATGACGGCCCCACAGGAAATAAATATAGTGCACATTGGTCCGCAGGACATCAAATCTTGTCTCCGGTAATTGTTTCAGGGATGTGGCTGTAATTTCAAATAGCACAGGGACCATAAAGTTATTTTAATATACCTCATGGGTGTAAGTGTAATTTATCCTATTTTTTTTTTTCAGAATAAGAAAAAAGTTATGTTGATCTATATGGATGAGATGGTGGATGATTGGGACATGTATTTATTTTATTTTATTTTATTTTATTTTATTTTATTTTAGATAAGTGGTAAAAGTAGCATATAGGATTTGAATGAATAGTGTGATCCGAATCTTGATGGATCGAAGTGAAAGAAAAAAAAGGGTCAAAGTGATCCGATGCAAAGTGTTGGGACTTTTTTTTAGGTTGTGGCTGTGGATTTGCTTCTTTTTTTAATAAAGAAAATGGAATTTGATTCCTATACCTAATATTTTAAAGTATGGTACGCATAATGCATTGCATGCATGTATTGACTAATTATTTGCCTCTTCATATCCAAAAATGTCAATAAGTATCTATTTGACATAAGTTGGTCATATAAAACACACAATTTCTCATGCTTGTGTAGTAGAGGTTAAATTGAAATGGAATTTTTGATTTCTGCATATTCTAATTCCAATAACCTTTTTTTTTGCAATGAAGGAACACACAATCAACTATATAGGCGCACTGAGTAAGTCTACACTCTTATATAGTAGCTTGCAAAACATACGAGAGATGTAATTGCCAAAAAGTAATAATTTGAATCGAAATCGACGATAATTTTGGATTTCTTCTAATTTCAGATCCACTACAGTCCTTAAATTGGAAAAAGAAAAATTTAATCATACTAGAGTGCGCCAAGAAGTACTTGGTAATATGATTATTGGAGTAACAATACCTAATCGTGAGGATGCTCTATAATCGTTTCGATTGTTCGTTTCCTGGTATCTATGAGCGATCGGTATAAACATCAACAACTAAGAATTGGATTGGTTTCTCCTCAGCAAATAGGCGATTGGGCCACTAAAAGACTGCCAGCTAATGGAGTGATAAAATCCTACTTGTTACAAAACTACTAAATCGGGAAAAGATGGATTATTTTGTGAAAGAATTTTCTGGTCTATAAAAATTTGAATTTATGCTTGTGGAAACTATCAAGTAATCGGAATAAAAAAGAAGACCCGAAATTTTGTGAACAATGCGGAGTCGATTTTGCTGATTCTCGGATATAAAGATATCAAATGGGCTACATCAAACTCGCATGCCCAGTAACCCATGTGTGGTATTTAAACGTCTTCCGAGTTATTTTGTGAACTTTTTAGATTAATTAACTTCTTAAATAATTTAGAAGTCTTCATATACTGGAAATAAATTATGTTCGAGCAAATAAATATGTCATGGTTACACGAGTCTATCCATCGCATATATGCTTTATATAAGGCCATAGTGGCATAACATCGAAGTGAAGTGGGGACCTATCAGATCGAACGAAACAATACACAAACAAACAAGTAAATCCCTTATGAATACAATATAATGTACTCGTTTATTTTAATTTTTCTTAAATTATCTATTTTTAATTCTTAATTAAGAAGATTAAGGGACTTGTTATTCGAAGTGACTCTAGAATTTCACATATTACTCATGTCGTAATTGAATAACGAATCAAAAGAATCTATATATAATAATAATAAATAAAAGAAGGCGGAATCAAAAAAGAAAAGAAAAAAAAAAAGAAAGAAAAATACAAGAGGAAGAAGAAAAACTGAGGCTATGTTTGTTACCGTTTTCAAATTCTTTCCACACTTTCCCCAAAATGAAAATTATCTTTCTACACTATTTTCAAAAACTTTCCCCAAAACAAATTCAAATATTTCTCTCTCTAACAAACATGATTTGACCGCTACAGTGAAAATTGTCTTCACTAAAATACAAAATCAAATCACTTTATCTTTTAAATTCTTCTTCCAAAATACTTTTTTCCAACACCTTTCAGACATGATTTGACTTGCTACAGTACAAATTGTCTCCTCCCAAAACACAAACAAACTTTATTTAATTTTCAAATTCTTCCCCGAAAGCATCTTTCCCCAAAATAAAATGGAAATGGAAGCCCAAAAGCTTACCAAACACAGCCTGAACAATTCGTATACCTGACAATTACGAGTCAACGTGTCACTCTCTTCACTATCAGATTATATGTTGATTGCCACGTGGCGTCAATCCAAAGACAACGTGGCCGGATAAAGATTGAATTCGGTATCTACTACCAAAGAACAATTTACTTTTATGATGGTGAAGTAAAACAAATATATATTCCATGGAAGTTGAAAACTTAGAGGGTAAGGAATTTTATTCATGCCATGAATATTATATTTTTTTTGGAAAAAGTTGAATATCCATATATTTTATTTTACGAAACATATTATGCAATATTTTTTTAAGAACAAAATATTTTGAAATTTTATATTCAATCTTAGTTTAAGAGTAAACTGCAAAAACTACCCCTGTGTAATCTCGAAATAGCAAAAACCCCCCTGTGATAAATAAACTAGCAAAAACCTCCCCTGTAAAATTATTTAAATAGCAAAAACCCCCCTATGGAACTATTTGAGGGTTGACTTGATATAAAAAGACACAAATACCCCAGGAGTCTTGCAATTAATAAATTCTTATATTTTATAAATATTTTAATTATTTTATTTAAAAAATAATCAATTTAGTTGTTTACTATTTTTTTTTAATTTCTAAACAAACAAATTAAAAAGAATAAATATACATATAATATGTATATATATAAATACATTTTGAGGGACAATTTTGTCATTTCAAGTCTAAAAAATCAGCTAGGAGGGATTCTGCCTTTGACTAAATTTCAAAGGGGGGTTTTTGCTAGTTTATTTATCACCGGGGGGTTTTTGCTATTTCGAGATTACACAGGGGTAGTTTTTGCAGTTTACTCCTTAGTTTAACTATACAGAATATTGCATTTTTTTTTATTACACATTACAAACAACATAAAAAAAAATTGAATATTGATCCTGTAAGGGACAGTTTAGAAGTTGGAGCGAGGGAGCTTGTATCAGTTGGTCAAAGTTTGAATTTCATTGCGGAAGATCTCTATGTTGAGATAGCCAGAGATGTAGGGTTGAAAATCGAATGAAACGAATCGGAATTGACTTTTTTTTTTTAAATCTATTTTTTTAAGAAGTACACAACTAATTCCAATTGCAATTCCAAACCTTTCGAAATCTGGAAACTCATTTCAATTCCAAAAGTTACGAAAATTTCGGAAATAACACAACTTTTAACATTTTTAAATAGTTTCAAAAACTTTCATAAATTAGAAAAAGTTAATAAGAACATCCTCTTTCATAAAATAATAAGACTAAAGCTACTAATATGATAAATTTCAATATTTTAAAACTAATTATAGTGATTTCAAATTGCACTAGGTACGTATTTTTAAATAATACAAATTATAAACTCTCAAAATGATAAAGTTCGAAACTATGGCTTTTTTTTGCCGTGAGAAATAACAAACGAAAAACTTAGTCGAAATGATTATTATATTATTGATGTATTTTTCAGCAAATAAATCGGAATTTTTGGAATTAATTTCGGATATTACATCGGATCGGAAATTGAAAATCTCAAATGTTCTTTTATATAATTCCAATTCAATTCTAATGCAAAAAAAGAAAAACAAAAAAAAAAAAAAAAAAAAAACCGTTCCAACTTTCATGATCCCTACACACAATAGTTAGTCTAGTGCAGTCAGTAGTTTACGTATCTTGTATGATTTGCACGCTATTATACGAGAGTGCAAATTTACATGTCCATCTTTATAGTTGGTTGCGTGGTCTTTCACTACAAAAATAAAAATAAAATATATACATACTAGTTCAATTCTTCTTTTCTTTCTGGCAGATCAAATTAAAAGAGTACAAATCAAATAAGAGAACAAAAAGAATAAAGATGCAAAATAACTTTATTCAAAGAATAACTTTTTCAATTTTCGTGCGACCTAAGTATAACGACATTCTTTCTATAATTACACCACTAAACTGCATACAAAAGGGTTTAAGTCAAATCCTTGACTTGGAGAATTAACAAAAATATATTTATGGGTTAATATGCTAAGAGTCCCTTAAATGAAACCTAATTTGAACTAAATGACAACCTTAAATTCAATCTTTTAATTAAATCCCTATTTTGAAATAATATATGACCCACATCCTTAATTTTTATTTTATCCCTAGTTTGCCCTTATACCCTAAATATAATATCCCACGTTTATTCAACTAATCATTTTTGTTTGTTTTCGCCTCTCGCCTCTTCTTCTCCCTCTCCCTCTCGCCTCTTCTTCTTCCGGCAAGGCGTTGTGGTGGTCGGCGGTGTTGGGGGCTGCGGTGGTCGGCGGTGTTGGGGTCTTCGGTGGTCGGCGATGTTGGAGGGTTGTGGTCGTCGGCGGTGTTGGGGGCTGTAGTGGTCGGCAGTGTTGCGGGCTGCGGTGGTCGGCGATGTTGGGGGGCTGTGGTGGTCGGTGGTGTTGGGGGCTGCAGTGGTCGGCAGTGGGGAGGGCTGTGGTGGCCGGTGGTGTTGGAGGCTGCGGTGGCCGGCGGTGTCGGGGGGCTGTGGTGGTCGGCGGTGTTGGTTTTTAGGGTTTGACGGCTGATGTGTTTTCGAAGGGTTGGTGAGATTGGGTGTTTGTTGGCTGCTAGGGTTTGGTAGTATACCGTAGTAGACTATAGTACACTGTAGTATACTATAGTTTACATGGTATACTACAATAGTCTACATGATATACTACAGTATTGACAACAAATAAATTAAAAAAAAAATTAAAATATATGTAGCTTGAATTAACAAAAATGAAAATTAAATTTTTTTTTTCGTAATTTTCAATATCATGTAAGATTTGTTTTTTAATAATAGTGTAAAAATTATAGTACATCATAGTATACCATAGTGCGCCATAGTATTTTTTAAATTTGCTGAATTATTTAACAATTTTGTTTCCCGTAATTTCCAATAAAATATAAAAAATAAGGAAAAAAAACTGTTTATAATAATGTAGAAAATGTTAGAGTGAAAATTGAAAAAATAAAGATGAGTGAAAGGGCATTTTTGGAATAAATTTCATAAAGGATGTGAAGCAAATGTTTAGTTGAGCTTGTCATTTAGTTCTAATTAGGTTTATCAATAGGGACCTATATCTTAAGACCCCTATATTTATTTATACTAAATATATTTATTTAAAAAAAAAAAAAAAAAAAAGAGAAAGGCTTCACCCACTTAAGAAATTCTAGCTTCGCCACTTTATATCACAATAAAACGTCTAGGCTTAAAGAACCTCAAAAGTGGGCCAAATATTAAATTTTGGATATATGAGGGACTTAATAATAATAATAATAATAATACAAAAGTTTCTATGATATTCCTTTATTATTTAACATTTGAATTGCATCTCATGTGCTATATAAAGGCCATATTCACAACTGTTATTTCCATCAACATAAAATTCACTACAACACTCTTCTCTTCTATCTTCTTTATTCATATTGCTTAATCACAAGCTCCATAAACTAAATCAATAAGCTACGGTACGCTCTATAAGTGTAGTGTTTTTCGAACCCTCAAAGATTATTAAAACGCACGAGTCGTAAAAGAAGAGTCGTCGAAGAAATGGGAGTGGACGGGACATTGGATTACTTGGCGGATTTGATAAGCAGCACGAAGAAGAAGAAGAAGAGACAGCTCAACACAGTTTCTCTCAAAGTCAGAATGGATTGTGAAGGCTGTGGCCAAAGAATCAAGAATGTCCTCTCTAACATGAAAGGTACACACACACACACACACACAATATAATATTTGGAGAGGCTTAATCATACCTGAAACCCGAAAAACCGAAAACCCAAAAACCCGAAAACCCTATTGGGTTAAAGACAAAAGTTCGATTAATTTTATGATGGTATTATAATTTGGAAAGAATAACATTACTAACTGCACGATCAGATTCATGAAGGTTTTCGAATTTAAGCATATATATATATATATATATGTATATATATATATATATATATATATATATATATATATATATATATATATATATATATATATATATATATATATATATATATATATATATATATATATATATATATATATTACGGGATATTATAGTATTTATATATACAACACATGGATACAGGATACTAAATGCAACATATGCTTATTTCTTGTAACAATTTAAAAAAAAGGTTAAATCACAATCACCTCCTTGAGGTAAAGTTTAATTACGAAAAGACCCCTTATGTTTGCGAAATTACATCCATACCCGGAAATTTGTAAATTTCGTACATACAGCCTCTACAAAAAAACGTCAATGTAAGAAATCTACAAATTGGAAGGCGGTGTATGTAATTATGTAAATATGAGGGGTTCTTTTAAATAGATCTTACCTCGGGAGTGTTTTTGTAATTTACCGTTAAAAAAATATCATTTTAATGTTATGCGGTTGCATGCACAATTAGGCAATATTAATTACAAAAATTGTAAATAATATATAGTAATTGATGAATTATGTGTACACACGAAACACGCAGGAGCACGATCGGTGGACGTGGACTGGAAAAACCAGAAGGCGACGGTGTACGGATTTGTGGACGCTAAAAAGGTACTAAAAGTTGCGCAGGCGACCGGAAAAAAAGTGGAGCCGTGGCCGTATGTCCCTTACGACTTAATGGCCCATCCTTACGCGGCCGGTGTTTACGACAAGAAGGCCCCACCTAATCTTGTTAGAGGCACCGACGAGCCAGGTGTCGCCACCCTTAACCCGAT
Source organism: Erythranthe guttata (assembly GCF_000504015.1). The sequence continues at coordinate 689,268 of NW_012192899.1, forward strand.
CGAGCAACAGTATACGCTTATGTTTAGCGACGACAACCCGAATGCATGCTCTGTCATGTAGATTTTCTAATATTTACAATAAATTATGTATTATATATATATTTGGGCTCAAAAAATAATAATTATATGTATGATGGTTGTCCTTTCATTGCTGCGGCCTTTAAATTAATTATTATTATATATAAAAAAAAGAATTTATAAGGGTGTGAAATTGTGATTATTTCTGGTTTTTTAGTGAATTTTCTGTGAGAGTTTTGATGGAAAATTTATTGAATTTAGACTTAGATATGTATAAGAATATGGGTGGAATTTAGACGGAACTGATCGGAAATGACTTACACGGAAATTTTCCAAATTAGACAGAACTGATCGGAAATGACTTACACGGAAATTTTCCAATTTTTTTCGAAAGTTAAAAAATGGGTTCAGATTCTTGTTAAAAAATAACCGGAATTCAAAGATCCATTCCGATTTCAAAATGCTTCAAAAACGGACTGGAAATCGGAATTTTGGGTAATTTTATATACAATTCCGATTTCGTTCAAAAAAAAAAAAAAGAAAATCAGAAAAACCAGAATTCGGAATGAAAAAGCTATTCCAATTTCGGAAATTTCATTACGACTTCCACCCCTATATAAGAATTAATTGTTCAATAAATAATTAAACCATAATATGAAATTGGACTTGGATTTTTTGTTATTATTAGTAAATGAATAGATAAGGATACATATGTCAATTTTAAGTTAGATCTTTGCACACAATTTTGGTTAGCTCTGAACTTTTTGGTTAGATCTTGCACACAATTTTAAGTTTAAGTCCTTCAAATTATATGTGTATCCATTAAGTATAGATATGTCATGTGTATAGACACTCATTTGTCGGGTGAAAGTCGGATGGATCGGATTGGAATTAGCCTTTTCGAAAAATTTCCAAAAAGTTTCAAAAGTACAAAATCAATTCCAATTCCAATTCCAAAATTTTCAGAATCTAAAAATTCATTCCAATTCCATAAGGTCCGAAAATTTCGGAATTTCGGAAAAAAATCGGAAATCACATAAGTTTAAAAATTTCAAAACTTAGCAAAATTTTTCTAAAATGTTCATAATTTTCCAGAAATAAGAACATCCAAGTCGATAAAAGTAAAACTAATAACTACTAAATTTCACTTCAAAAAATAAACACAACATAATATCTTATAAAACTTCTAACAATTCATAATGTCAAAATCCTAAAAAAAAAATTATAGATTTATTTTTCGGAAAAATAAATATTATATAATATTTGTTATTTATAGGTGTATATTCAGAAAAAAATCGGAAATTTTCGGAAATCAAATCGGATCGGAAATCGGAAATTCCAAATTTATTTTATATAATTCCAATTCCAATCCAAAAAATTCGGAATCTCAGAAGTCGGAATGAAAAAAGTTGTTCCAAAATCGGAACTTTTCGGATCGGAACCGGCGGAAATTGGAATTTCCGTTCCAACTTGCACCCCTACTCATTTGTATTGTACATCTACACACTCGTAATATACACGTATAAGCAGTGATACAAAAGCTGTAATTTAGACAAAAACACGGTACCACATTCATTTCCTTCGAACCAGTACGTAAGATCACATTGGCAGATCCATTGCTAGTTATTACAAGATTCGGTATCAGACAAGTTCACTGTAATAAAAAGTTCCGTAAACTGCAGTACTTCAAAAAAAAAAAAAAAAAATTAGTAAAGTGTGTTGTCAAAAACCGAGGGGTCGTGCTCAACAAGCTCACGGCCATTCATTTGAACAAGTCCTGCTGCTATATCCTCTGCACGCATTCCTCGCCAATTCAGCTTTTTTGGCAGAGGCTTCGGCATCCTAGTATAAACAAGTAAATTAATTTAAGATTGAATATATACAAACAATCTTATTTCTTACCATCCATTAATTGTTTCTCATTCGATTACGTAAAAAGTAGAAGAACAGAATCTGTATTATTCTCGTTCTGAACATCAATAGAGCGTAAATTTACATAATACAATATAATGAAAATTAGAAGATCAAAGAGTAATAGTTGAAAAATAATTAATAGTACAGTAGAACCTCGATAAATTAATAACCTCGCTTGAATAATAATTTCTTCTGGTCCCGACTCGGTAAAAACCTACCAAATTATAAGTCCGATAATTTAATATTTCGCTACATTAACAAAATTTTGCTAGCCCGACGGCATTAATTTATAGAGGTTTAACTGTATACCACAAATACCCCCGGTATTAATTTATTCAAGCATGCATAAAGTTGAAGGGCATTTTGTCGAGAAATATTGGTGAAAACTAATGAAACGATTTCTACGGTAGAGTTCGCAAACCAATGCAATTGCAGGAATGTATGCAATACCGAGATCCAGATTTTGAATTTCGATAAATTATCGTCCCTTCATTCTATACAGTTGCACGATTTTTAAACAAAACCTAATTGTAACAGAATAATGCAGGTGGTTGTTCCGAAAGAACTAGTTACAACTTCCGATGGTCACTTAAACAAAAACGAAGGGGCTAATAAATCAAACTCATACCAAAACCCTAATAAATTACTATAGAAGAAGCGCTCGTGTTTATTTTACTTCCTAGTTTGTGATATGGAATAGCTCAAGAGATTCAACGACAACGAGAAACTACGATTTAAACGAACTTCAAGAGTTTAAATATTAGGAAAAAAAAAAGAAATCAATCATGTATTCATCAAGCCCCTAATTGCAAATACAATCACTCTTATTGGACTAAATTCAAAATTAAAACACCCAGCTAAAATTTCCCAACCTATCTGAACAATTTTCAAAAAAATACCCATTCATTCACAAAGTCCAAGCATAAATCTTTAATTTTGCAGGAATTTATTTATTTATTTATTATTTTTTTTTTGTGTGTGAAATTGCATCCTTCAGAAATCATGCGCCAAAATTGAAAAAAGAAAACAAAGCAAACATGTATTATTAAGATGGAACAAAGCAGATATACGATTAAAATACGAAAAAAATAATAAATTGCGGACCTTTCGGAGTTTCCAGGCGATAAATTGAGCTTCTGTAATAGAATTAGGGTTGGGATTTGGAACGGAATTAGGTTTTGGAACAAGGGTTTCTGCTTGGAGATGATTTTTTTCAGATTCTGCACCCATTTTTATTATTATTTCCGGTCAGTAATCAGAGGGAGGCCGGTGTTTCTTGCTGGTCTGGTGGTAATGTATAGGTGGTTGTAAATTGTAATCGACAAAATAAAATAGGGTAAATTCCACTTTCCCCCTAGCACTTTGGCTCGATAACACTTTATCCCCTCCTACTCTCGTTGCATCGATGTCCCCCTTGTACCCATGTACATGAAAAATTGTCTCAATGTGGACCTCAATGTTAGTTTTCAAACCTTTGACCTTAACACTATTTGATCTAAATCTAAAATCACAAAAAAGTCACCCTTCTCAGTTTAAAAAATTATTAATATATATATATATATATATATATATATATATATATATATATATATATATATATATATATATATGGTTGTCGTCGTGGACTATGGTGTCTCGCTGTCTTGAGTTTATTATTATTATTATTATTATTATTATTATTATTTTATTTTTTGCTTTTTAATAATTATTTAAACTGGGAGGGGTTGTACTTTTGTAATTTCAGAGTTTAGACCGAACGGTGTTAAGGCCAAAATGTCTGAGAACTAACAACACGGCCAAATCGATGCAATCGAGAGTAGAAGGAGGTAAAGTGATACCGAGCCAAAGTACAAGACGGGAAAGTGGAATTTACCCAATAAAATATGAAGAATATCATAAATGTCGAGTTTTTTTTTCTTTTTTGCAAGGGGATCCCCTATTATATGTCTAATTGTAAAAAAATGCCCCCGTTTTAAAAATATTAGCATTTGTCCCCCTGTGTTCTTTAGTCAAAGCCAACAAAATTACTATGAGTAGATCGTGTAGTTCACTTCCGGCTTGTGCGAGTTTTTTTTTTTCGATTTTGCTTGTCAAATGACATAAACACCCTCTTATAAATAACCATAAACTCAATGTAGTTTGATGATAAATAATCTAAACTTCTAGGACCAAATTGAAATTCAAAAACTTAAATGAAAATACTCTAAATGGAGACGAGCAGCGAAGGAAACGAGTAAAGGACCTCAACATCGGAGAACGTGAGAAATGGAGAGCTCGTGGGTGGAAGAGGAAGATACGAAGGGGCTATGTGCAATTAAATCCAGAAATGTCTATAATGCCACATCGACCCGGTAGTCTAATAAAAAATTAACACCATGTTTCATCTCCATAGTATTTTTTGTACACTAACATCAATTTTTGCATCATATCATAAAAAAATGATGTGTCATTGTACTAGACGACGATGTCTACTGTAGGGGCATCTTTGGTTGGATGGTTTGTGTTAAGTGTATATTTTTACACTTTATCGTATCTTTTTATTTGAGCTTTTTGTGTGAATTTACGATAATTGGTGCTTAAAAAGTTGATTTATTGTATTCTAGGTACAAATTGAAGAATTGGAAAAGTTTGGGGTCAAAACTGCAATTTTGGAGAAAATATGGGCCAAAAGTGAAATAAACAAAAATGCTGAAAATTGGCTTAAAATGCCCGCGCGGCCGTGCCAAATTTAGCCTATTTTTGGCACGGCCGTGCCAAATGCAGAAATTGGGCAGAAGGTTTCGGCGATTCTCGCGCGGCCGTGCGAGAATTGCACTGATTTTCGCGCGGCCGTGCCAAATCACGCTGGAGACAATTTTGGACTTTTAAACACACAAGGAAACCTAGAATCATCTACCAAGTTGGGACATCTATTTAAGCCCAAACCAAACACGAATCAAAAGGGACTTTTGACACAACCTTGGAGCGAGAGGAGCGAGAGAACGAAGAATCGAAGACGGAGAATTGACAACTCTTCATCATAATTCTTCTTTCACCTATCTTTTCTTAATCTATGACTTTTATTACTTTTATTATGTTTTTCGTTATGCATAGCTAAGTTTTTAATCTAGGATTTTGTTGGAACCCTATGTGGGGATGGTGAACCCGTTTTCTTGAGATTGTGCAATTATGATTTTATGATTATTTCTTCTACTTGATATGATTGTTAGTGCATGAACTTGATCAATTTATGTGCTTTATCTGTGATTATTGCGATTGACTCGACAGAGCTATTTTGATAATTAGACGGTAAGTAGAAGAACCTTCGAGTAGTTTTCACCGGATGAGTGTGTCAATTGCATGTGGTGTCGTAGACATACAGATATCACCTTAGGTAGCCATTTACGAGACTTGTTAGTTAATGCTTTATTCATAATTTGTTTGCATAGACATATAGTGAACCGTTTATGAATAATAGACTCATAATACACGCGACAGCGGGTTATGAGTAAATTAGTGTCTCGGGTTAATAATCATGAATCAGATATTGCATAATTGAGGGGTTTTGGGTGAGCAATTCTTGCATAGGGGGAAGATAAAATCATATGTCCGTTTTTATTGATATTTTCTCGTGTTTAATTGCTTTCATAATTAGTTTAATTGTTTAATTGATTTTATTTGACAACTTTGCGTAGGCTGGATAAAAATCATAATTGTTAGAATTTGGTACTTAGGATTAGATAATTTGAGTATTCCCTGTGGGATCGACATCCGACTCTCACGAGTCTACTTTTACTACTTGTTTGCGATACGTGCACTTGCGTGTTGGTATTTAGCACCCAACAAGTTTTTGGCGCCGTTGCCGGGGAATACGGCTAAATTATCTATTTATCCTAATATTAAATTTGAGCAATTTTTCTTACTTCAGCCGTTTTATTTATTTTATTTAATTATTTTCTTTGCTTATTTTATTTTTATTATTTTTGTTTAGGTCTTTTTTATGCGAATGGAAGAAGAGAATAATCGTAGGGGAGATGACCAAGGGCGCCTACCGAATGCGGCAGGAAATATCGTCAACGAGCAAGAGCAACTTCTGCTAATTAATCCACCACCTCATCAACGAGCATTGCATGAGTACACCGTTCCAACACTCAATGGGTTTCAATCGAGCATCCAACAGCCCCCCATTGAAGCCAACAATTTCGAAATTCGAGCGGGACTCCTCACCATGCTCCAAAACAATGGGTTGTTCAGCGGATTAGCTCATGAAGATCCGCATCTCCACTTGGTCAATTTTCTCGAAACGTGTGATTCGCACAAGATGAACGGAGTATCTCCTGAAGCACTGCAACTCTGCCTGTTCAAGCACTCTTTACAAGGTGCAGCCCGAGAATGGTTACAAACTCGTGCACCGCACTCCATCTCATCTTGGCCCCAACTAGCACAACTCTTCATGAACACATACAACTCCCCAACAAAAACTGAGAGAATCCGGAGAGAAATACAAAATTTCATACAAGATGCCGGTGAAGCGTTATTCGAGACGTGGGAGCGGTTCAAACAATTAATTCGGAGATGCCCCAATCATGGTCTTCAAGAGTGGCGGCAACTTCAAATATTTTATGACGGGTTGCAAGATAATTCGAGAACGGTGCTCGATTCAGCAGCTGGCGGTATGTTCATGACCTTGACCTATGACGAAGCATACGAACTTTTGGAGCGAATCGCTAGGAATAAATACATGCGGGCATCGGACCGGTCAAATAGCGGAGCCATAAAGACGGGAGGAATTTTGGAGTTAGACGGGGTCACCGCAATCACTGCCCAATTAGAGAAGCTATCAAAGCAAGTAGCAGCATTGCAAACTCAGCAAGTCCATGCAGTCCAAGTTCCCAACCAGTGCGTAGAAGAAACGGAGTCTCTAAATTATGTGCATGACACTAACCGATTTGAGGCCCTCTTCGCCGTAGAGATCGTAGATCTGGCGCTTCTGAGGGTCGCTGAGTACATCGTAGGCTTCGGAAATCTGCTTGAATTTGGCATCGGCCTCCTGCTTGTTGGCGTTTTTGTCGGGATGCCAAATCATGGCGAGGCGGCGGTAGGCTTTCTTCAAGTCTTCGTCGCTGGCGTTGCGGTTCACTTTCAGAATGTTGTAGTAATCAATCCCCATATCTGGGTTCCGATTCCGATTGTTGAAATTGGGGCGTTTTTTTTTTTTTTTTTTAATTCATGTTACGGGAAGTGATTGATTGCAGATGTAAGACGAGGAGGGCGGTGGTGGTGGGCGGGGCTGCAGTGGTTGAAATTGAGAGTAGTAGAGAAATTGGGTTTGAACAAGGAAGATGGTGACGAGGTGTGAGATTGGGAAGGATGAAGAAGGTGGGGTTATTTTTTTAGTTTGTTCATATGAGTTTTTACCTGGAAAAAAACTAGGGCACGATGCAAGAAAGGGGAAGATGAAGATTGTAGTATTCATACCTATTAATTTCGTAATTGATGTATTTTCGAAGGATATTTTCGACATTACACATGGGTTACAAAAGGGGATTCAATATGTGATAACTAGTCAAGCCAACTTTGGCTTGACAAACAATAATTCGAATGGAGTATTAAATGGGTGGGCCCAACAATCAAGGATGGTTAACTCAAGCAAATCAAATGTTGTACAAAACAGTACAACCCATCCCATCCCTTGTAACACCCCCAACCAAAGAGGCCCTAGGGGATCTCGATGTGCTGATATAATATGGATAAATGTTCGTTTTGTACGATTTTTACTTATCAAACCTTCGACTTTTGGTCTTCGTTCGTCCGAGTTTTCGGCTTTATTTGTATATATTATGCTCTTCTTGTTTTATTTCATTTTTAGGTAAATGAATGCTATTTTTGCCGATTAGCAATTTTAAAGTGAAACCGATATTTGAGCTATGAATGGCCAAGAAGTGGTCCATATCGCGATTTGGGGTTGAAATCCAGAGAGGCCATGAAGAGGCCCATATCGCTATCCACTCTCCCGTATCGTGATTTGGGGGTCGAAAGCAAAGAATTTGAGTGTAGACCCAAATCGCGATCCACACTTCCAGTATCATGATCTGGGGGTCAGAAACAAAGAGTTTGAGTGAAGACCTTGATCGCCATCCATAATTCTCGTATCGCAATATGGGGGTAAAAAACAAAGACTTCAAGTGAAAACTCAAATCGCGACCCACATTTCCCATATCGCGATATGGGGGTAAAAAACAGAGACGTCAGCCGCATATCTAGATCGAGATCTACACTTTTCGTATCGCGATATGGCAAGGCGGCGCACAGTTCCCCGAGGTAGCGAGATCACGACCTATGGCTTCTGTATCGCGATTTGGGCACATAATCCGAGACCATATATTTATTTTTTATTCTCCTATAAGTAGAAGATCCTTTTCATTTGTAAGGCCTTCTTCATCTTTTTTCGGTTTTCGTCAGTTCTTCACGGGAAGCTTCGACGAGGGTTTTAACTCGATTTTTTCATAAGCTTTTTCTTTTCGTTGAGTTTATGACTTCTCGTATTTTTTATTGTGCGACTCTAATTCCTTGTGCGATATATATAATAGAGATTGGATTAAAGAGAACACAATTCTTATTCTACCTTCTCGATCGTGTAATGTGAAAGAAGAGAAATATTTTTTCCTCTGCTTGTCTTCTTAATTATAAATTTAATATTTTTCTAGAACACAAGCCCATTGTTGAAAAATAAATTCGGGATATACAATAGAACATTAAGGGTATTCAACACTATGATTTTCAAGAAGCAAGGATTGGTGAAGGACTCGTTCGTGCGCCGATGAAAATTTGCTCACGAAAAATGTAAGTTGCTAGATTAGATTTATTTCGCTTTAAACGAATCAAATCAAATCATGTTAATAAAACTAAAACCAGCTAATCGAGAACCTCTTGCGAATTTTCATTGGCCCTTAGGTTTCACATCTCAACAAGCGAAATATCTTTCAAGTTCTCTAGGAAAACCTGATGTTAAGTGACACAAACTAACAAAATTCCCCAACCTAGAAAAGTCTCTCTATAAGTGGATTGTTCAATAGTAAGAACGTGTAAATATGACAAGAGAACTAATACTAGAGAAGGGGAAAGCGTTTTTAAAAAAAATGTATCCTTAAGATTCCCCATAATTTATTTTTTCTTAAGGCTGGCTCAAACGATCGAAATAAAGATATCGGATAAAGAACTATCGTCATTTTGGAGAAAGTTGATTAGTCGATATGAACTCCAGGAGATAGAATTGATTTCCATAAGAGACAAAATCGATCTATTTGAGATGAAAGAAGTTTCCAATATGGATGAAATGTTGTTTTTATATTTTTTTTATTAAATTTGTCGAGCCGAGTTGTCTCTGTCCTTAAACGAAATTTTCCCACAACGGTGCTGACGGCTTTAATAAAAATTGTCTTCCAATATACAACGGCAAAAAACTTGGAGTACGAGCACTCCAAATTCCAAGCACAACGAACTGTACTTTGTGTAGAGCTTTTTGAGAGAAAGATGGAAATATATTTCGGATTGAAGTGAGGAATTATGGAAAAATGGGGGTCTATTTATAAGATTTGAAAAGTAGTGACCTTTGGAGCAAAAGATACAAAAACCCACCAGTTCGTCCTAGACTTGCACTGTTTCGGCTATGGAGCCGTTGGGCCGAATTGGTAGCACCATTTCGAGTTGGGTCGATTGGTTTGCACTAGTTCGACCGCACCAATTGAGATGGGCTTCGTGTAAGGCGAATAAATTGAGTATCCATTGGGTTGTCGGCCAATTTCCTAATCTTTTTAGCCCAAAAAATCAGTACAGTGATTCAAGCCAGCGATCAAGCAAGCAAGCCAAGTCCTTTCTCCCAAATAAAGTTGTATGCCCAAAGGGATTGACCTTTAGATCCAACATAGAGCTATATAAATAGCTCACAACTTCACTACTTTTCCAATGCAAGATAGCTCAAAATCCCACTTTCCTTGTTTCAACTTATTTTGGACTATTATTTTTCATTCACCACAAATTGGTTTATGTACTCATATATATAATGATATATATACAAACGATGCTAGAGTTAGATCACCTTAGAGAGTTGAGGTAGGATGAGCTGGAAGAGCAGAGTGGATCACTGGCTCACGAGCTTGATGACCTTGGGATACCTGCGATCATAGAACACGTGAACTAGGTCGGGGGTTGATCCGGCGGAAACCCCCCCGATGCTCAAGTCACACGTGCGGAAAGTATAAATGGTCCAGAGAATACAGTTGGTAGTATTACTCAGATAATAGGACGTACCTTTAATAAATGAATTATATTGTTATTTATACATTAGTTGAGATTGTTGGGCCCAAACCTTATTTGAAGGTGATTGGACCTCAGTGATAGTGGTCTTCAATATTGGGCTCGTGGCCCAGTAGGTAAATAAATTGTAAGCCCATTGGGTTGGCTCAATCAGGTATATCATTAAGCCCCCCACTCTCGAGTCGATGTGGGGGTTATGTTGAAATGGGTGCCAGATCGTGTCGAGAGTAAAAATTATAGAAGTTGCTCGTTGGCGTATGGCCTAATGGTGTGCGAAAACGCGTTGGAGCGTTTGTCAGAGGGGCGTGAAGGCGCATTTGCGCGTAGCGTGACCAAGTTGTCGTGATGTAAGTTACTTGAGTCGTCGGTGTTATTCCGCGACGATGTAGTAGCGCAGATCGAGTTATCTCCTCGTGGGAGTTGTCTCGTGGGGTAATAGAGTTGATCGAGTTATCTCCTTGTGGGAGTTGTCTCGCGATAATGTAGTAGCACGGAGCGAGTATTCTCCTCGTGGGAATTGTTATTTATTGACATTGTCAATGTTTTGACGCGTTGCTTGTGCGTGATGTACTTGAGGAGGGGATCAGTCTCTCAAGATTTTTTTATAGAGATCCTGCCCCTTGTTAGACCTCGTAGGTCGTAAGTATGTTTGGACCGTGGCCACGTTTTAATGAAGGACCCGTCGAAAACAAGTAGATAAATTTGAGTAATCAAGCTGGCCAGGCTATATAGATTCCCATAATATCTCTAAGTGTTTCTAGGGTTGTAATCGTGCTAACTTGAGCTTGCGATTATGTAGTGAATTGCGGGCGAGTTGTCTGCTCGTGGGAGTTGTATCACAGCGAAGTTGTAGCGTTGGATGATGCGCGATGAAGGAGCGCGCGGATTGAGGTCGCTATGAGCGAGTTGTCTCATCATGGGAGTTGTCTCACAGCGAGTCGTATTACCGAGCGAGGTGGCTCCTCGTGGGAGTTGCCTTGCAACGGATTTGTAGTGCCGAGCGAGTTGGCTCCTCGTGGGAGTTGTCTCGCTGCGGATTGTAGTACCGAGGGAGTTGACTCTTCGTGGGAGTTGTCTCGTTGCGGGTTCGTAGTAACGAGGGAGTTGGCTCCTCGTGGGATTTGTCGCAACGGATTCGTAGGACCGAGCGAGTTGTATCCTTGCGAGAGTTGTCTCGCAAGCCCCCCACTCTCAATTCGATGTGGAAGCCAAGTTGAAAAGAGTACCTGATATTGTCGAGAGTAGATCGGTGTTGTATTGTTCCGTTAATTGTTGGCGTGGCGTGGATAAATAATAATTTTTATTTATCCGTTTGAGAGAGAGCGCGATTTGGTAAGGCGCGTTGGAGAGCGCGTTGAAATTCTCGGCCGATTTGGTGAAGCAAGGTGAAATCTGCGCGCGATTTGGTGGAATGGAAGAGGCTGGCGTGCCATGAAATCAAGTCGCACGACTACCATGTGAGGGGAGACGCGCGACTAGAAGCCGCGCGTTTTGTTGTGTGAGGAGGAGCCGGCACGGAGCCCGAAGGATGTGAGAGAGAGGACACGCGTGATTTGACGGCCTCGGGAGACGTGCGGGCGCGTGCGCTGCATGCGCGGAGGGAGGGCGTGCTAGCGCGTGCACGGAGAGAAAGGAAGCGCGCTAACACTATGCGCATGGCATGCACGCGCGTTGGCGCGTGGCCACCACGCGCGGTCTGTGCAGAATTTTTTTTTTTTTTTGTTGAGCGCTAACCGAGGCGGGCATTTGGTAGAATGCGCGGCTGCCCCACTTGCGCGTGATGCACACGCCTGAATTTTTTTTTTTTTTTTTTTTTTTTGAGGTAGTTGATGTCCATCCCTTGGGGATGTTCTATCCTTGGGGTAGAGAGATTATACCCAACTCTTGAGATGAGATTTGAAACCCTTTGGGTTGTTGCATCCGAGACTTATGGTCCGAAGTGGATGCTCACAATACACTTGTTTGGTGGTCGTTGCGCTTCGGTTATCTGAAACGTTCGAGGAGCAAAGTAGTTGTTGATCCTGTCGAGGACCGAGTGGGGCCTTGCGAGGGCGAACTTGTGTAAGATCCCGAGTGCGGAAATTTATCTGGACATCATATGGTGATTCCTGATTACGAGGAGGAAGTGGCAAGTCAAAGCCCCCGCGAGGTGGGAGGTTGTTAGCATTGGCACGTTCACTCCGAGTAGATGACTCAGGGACATCATGTGCGCTACGTGATCTTGTATGCCTTCCCACAGACGGCGCCAAAATGATGATGCTAGAGTTAGATCACCTTAGAGGATTTAAGATAAGATGAGCTGGAAGAGCAGAGCGGATCACTGGCTCACGAGCTTGATGACCTTGGGATACCTGCGATCATAGAACACGTGAACTAGGCCGGGGGTTGATCCGGCGGAAACCCCTCCGACGCTCAAGTCACACGTGCGGATAGTATAAATGGTCCATGTTGGGATGTGAAGCCCAGGATTCAATGAAAATTCGCAAGAGGTTCTAGATTAGCCGGTTTTAGTTTTATTAACATGGTTTGATTAGATTCGTTTAAAGAGGAATAAATCTAATCTAGCAACTTACAATTTTCGCGAGCAGATTCGTTTCTATCTTCGGCGCACGAACGAGGATCCACACCAAGCCTTCAATCCTCGAAAAACTGCTGTCCAGAAATTTACAGCCCTCTTCATTCACCGATATCTCCGAGATGGTTGATCGGATTAAGAAACCCTTTAGGCGGATTATAGTTATATGGGTTAGGAAGCTATTGTATACATTTCAAGCCAATCGGGCAAACGGTTGATTTATGGTGAATTTCTTTGCAGGACTGCTCAGAAATTTCGTGAATAATAGTTTGCTCTAAAAACCTATAGTCTTCTATTTTATATCCCGCATTAATAATTCTTCTACAAGGGTGGACTTGTACTTGAAGAAATTTAAATCTATAATCGAGAAACTTAGAGAGAAAATAAGAAGAGAAAAATATTTTTTTCTTGCAACGTTGAAATAGACGTGTACGGAAATATTCGTCTCTCTCATTAACCTAATCTCTATTATATATATCACAAGAAATTAGAGTCACATATAGAGAGGATTACATGGAAACACATCTCACTCCTTTTGTAACTCTATATAGTCGAAAATTTCAAATCAATAGGGACTTAATTTTCGACTATATTAATTCTAATATATAATATTTATTGAACTTTTATTTCTCGATTGATTAGAAAATCCATTAGGCTACAATAGGGACTAAATGAGAAAATATCAATTGGGCAACTAATAATTAGTTAAATCCAAACGCCTAAAAGAATTCATTTAATTAATCATTAAATAATTATTTATTTTCCACTACCAAATAATTATTGAACTCCCGTTTATATTCTCAAATATTACATTCGAGCTCCGGTCGATCATTACTTAGATTCTCCCCACAGTAAGATATCTTATAACCACCAAATAATTTATTCACTGCTAAATAAATTAAATAGTTTCTTTTCATGAGTCTTACCCGCTTAACACATTTGAGTATGCCGGATACGAAATCCACTTGGTCAGGACTTGACATAAAAAAATCTTATAAGCTACTCAAAGGTTATTATCAATCTCATATTTCAGAGATGTGGATTCCTTTCGATAATTAATTTCCACCTACTAATTCTTAATGTCTCTACCCAACGCACCGGGGGCCATTTGACTCAATATAGGAATATCTCCCATTGTGACATCAAAGTAGAGATCATCAATTAAATACGTACGTTAATTATCTAGTGATCAAGAGAGTAAGTAATTTACTGTCAAATAATACAGTTTCATTTTGAACAGTGATTAAACAATTATTTCACTTTGTCCGGTTCAACACATGCCGGGTGTGCTAGCACAATAAGTCAAAACAATAACTACAAAAGTTATTCTCTGTTTACTGTGATCAAGACAAATCACTTAAATATTGTGCTACAATCTTTTACCAATGGTTAGTCCATTTCCATCTAGATTGTGAACGTTTATCTTTATATTCTAAACAAACTTTCGAAATGATCTTTCTGTGCGCCTTAGCACACCATTTCGTACTATTAGAATATTAGACTTATGCTTTTAATTAATTTACAAACAGTCAAGTAAATGCATTGAACACCCTAGTGCAGATTCTCATAAAATGATAATAAACTATTTTATTAATTCAATAATAAAAATGTAGTTAGAAGCGATACTTTTAGTCTACTATCCTAACAGTCTATAGAATACAGTGGGTAGTATTACTCAGATAATAGGACGTACCTTTAATAAATGAATTATATTGTTATTTATACCTTAGCTGAGATTGTTTGGCCCAAACCTTATTTGAAAGTGATTGGACCACGATGATAGTGGTATTCAATATTGGGCTCGTGGCCCAATAGATAAATAAATTGTAAATCCATTGGGTTGGCCGAATTAGGCATATCAATATATATATATATATATATATATATATATATATATATATATATATATATATAAACCAATTTGTGGTGAATGATATTAATCAAAAGTTGTTCATAACTCAACTTTTAACCAATTTTTCCAACATGAAATAAGAATATATTTCAGATTACAACCAGATCATCCTCTTGCAACAAAGCAACTTGATGAAAAAAACAAGACAAGAAAAACTTACTGTTGTTTGTTGTTATTTGTTGTAACAAGGATGCATGGTTTAGAAAAAAAAAATCATATATGGGTTATTAGGAAGTATGCTAGACCACTGTGTTTCAAACACATAAATTTTGTGCAGTTTAAACTGAAAGTACGTCCTGACAAACAAGCATGGATGATTGGAGTGTTGTTTTGAAGAATATGTTCGATAAATCGATACACAAATCATAATTAACTACAAAATCACCGAAATCAACTACAAAAATTACCGAAATCAACTACAAAACCACTGAAACTAACTATAAAATCACCGAAATCAACTAAAATTAGATACACAAAATACAAAAACTTGCAAAAATAGTTCACTTTGTAGCTTTTATTCTTGCAATGAAAAACGATCAACGTTCCCCTTCACATTCTTATGCAAACATCAATAGTAAGTATATATTACACACAAATTCAAACCATTGGACATCATATTCAACGTAATACAAATATTATCTTAAAATTATTATTTTTCCATTGTAAAAATGGAAATTATATTATGTTTTTTAACAGCTATTAAAGCCATTCGATTTCAGACGAAGGGAAGCGTCCACAGCATCGGATACAGAGAGGAAAATCCAACCCGGTCCAATTTTTTCGATGAATTTTGACGCCTTCATTTTCGTAATCACTTGCCACCTCGGATTCGCCATCGCTAACTGCAAAAATAAATAAATAAATAAATTATTCTTTTTATAGAGAAGTTAAAGAGAAGTAGAGAACTATGTGCTCACTTCTATCCCTCGCGAAATCAGTTCCTTGTGCAGTTCTTTTATAGCATGAATACCCGATGTGTCGATGTTCATTACATCTGCAACGGTAACTTATTTGTCAATAACAATATATGACTATGTCTATAAATATCAAGAAAAATAGATATAGTGTTTAAAGTTTCGTATTTGATTCTTGAAATTTGTGATACGGACATCTTATCGGACATGAAAAGAATTATTAACGGGAATATGTGGAAATACCGAAGAAAAATAGGGTTTTTCGGATAATATTAGTATTTGAGTTCGAAAAGAAGTCCATCTCAAGAGAAACGGAGCAACAATCAGTACTCTCTAAGCATATCTTAAGATGAAAGTCAGATTTCGGCAATCAGACATTTAGGCCTTCAAAACGACGTTTTTGCTATTTTAGGAAAGTTTTAGAACAAATCATAGAAAATTCGGATAATGATTCCATAAATTGGGTTGTTCCCAAAATACGAGATCTACAAGAATCAGACGACTCTAACTCATTTTTGCCATTTATAGTAATTTTTAGTATTTTTCTGATTTAATTAGGGTTTTCAGTTTTTATTAATGCAAATAGCTGGCTTAGAAGTTATAACTTTATTTGCAGTTGAATTTCGATTTTTTTAATAAAATATTTAGAGTTTTGTTTATTCTATGATGGATTCCAGAGTTCTTTTGTCCTATAGGATTAATCCGTAGAAACTAATTCGTTTTCACACTTTCGTTCTACATCAATTGTTAAGTTAAACAATAATCGAGATTTTATTCCATTCATTAAAACGATCTAAAGGATCTAGGCCGATTACACCTATGTCACAATAACCCTAACTTTATAACATCTTGGTAATATTCATTGTTTTCTCGTGTGATATTTATATTCATTAAAAGATTCTTAAACTAAATATAAATGTGTAAATTAAAAATTTCATTTGACTCTAATTCTATTGTGCTACACAAACAAAATAAATTGGCCACACAAGTTTTATTTTCGAACCTACACCCGATTACTAACGACTATCCAGTTTTACACACATCCGCATGTATATGTGTGTGATTGTGTGCATGATTTACAAAACCGTCACACGCGATTATAACTTACTTGTCATGTCGAGGATCATTACACGAAGTCCTCCCTTGGTACTTTCTTCCGACCGATGATTTTCATCTTTCACCCACTTCATTATTCTGAATTTAAGAAAAAACAAAAATTAAAAAGGGCATGCATGCATTAATTTAATTTAAATATATATAATACTAATTTATAATAAAAATAAAGAAATAAGTATATACCTTCCTCGAATGAAGTTAGCATTTGCAAAGCAGAGTGTTCCGGAATTAATACGAACAATTAAAATGCCTGGAATTTTGGTGGCCACTGGATATTGAAGTTGGTTGCAAAAAATGTCTGTACCTGGGAGTCTACCTAGTACTTCTGTACTAGGTTTTATTGAGCTCACAATTATCTTTGCAAATGAAATTGCCACCTGCAATATATATAATAATAATATTCAAGAAATTGAACTTTTATTATTGCATTAAAATGGCTAATTAAAAATAGTTTTAATTGGGAGAGCAATGATTTAAATTATATTATAACTTACTGTTGTGAAATTAAATCCTAAGTTTCAAAATTCAACAATCTAAAGTATTCGTAGCTCAAATTGGAACAACGTAACTTCTTTTAGTACAGAAGTTATTCCGACACCACATCGATATTTTTTTTGTGATCATAATATAGAATAAATCCAACGAAATTTATGAACTATGGGTGGAAATCGGACGGAACGGATCAGAAATGACTTTTGTTGAAATCTTTCAGTTTTTTTTTTTGGAAGTCAAAATGCGTTCCAATTTCCGTTCCAAAAATTAAGAATTCAAAAATCCATTACAATTCCTGAATCGGCGGAATTCAGAAAAAAATGGAAATTGCATTAAATCATAATTTCTTATTCCAAATTTGGATATAATATAGGAAGTAAAAAAAAAAACAAAATTCAATGTTTTTTTTTCTGCAAAATGCAAGAAATCCATAACAAAAATAAAAATAATATATATATGTATTTCGGAACGAAAACCGGACCGGGAATCAAAATTTTCGATAATTTTATATACAATTCCGATTCCATTCCAAATATAATCAGAAACCAGAATTTCAGAAATTGGAATAAAAAAAGCGATCCCAAATTCGAATATTTTTTAATCGGAATCAACGGAACCATTTCCACCCCTACGCACACAAATCCTTTAACTGTCGGATATTTTTTTCGAAGATCGAATTAATTCTCGAAATGAGCTTTTATCATTAAAGGCAATAGTATTTTATATTTATGCTAACAATATCTCACTATCCTTTCTTGAATTGCTCAAGTATTTATGCTATTGTATGAGATGTCATTTTCAAACTAAAGAAAAAAAAAAAAAAAACATGCCTACAAGATAAGGACGATAATATAATATTTGCGGGTCGACCCGACAAATTAATCATGGACACTAAAATCGAACCGCGTGCTATTATATAGTTGGTCATGGCTAATTTCTCCTATCCAACGAGGTTGTTATGCATAGATCTATATATATTCCGCATACATACTACATTCGTATGTGTTCGTGATGAAAAACTTATATATTTGGAAAATGTTTTTTAAAGTTTATTTGTACTTAATATTAAGGATGCAAGTGCAGGTACGAATTTACCCCTAAAAACCTCACGTGCAAAGCACATATTTTAACATTCCACTTAAAATTGCCGAAAAATTGAGTTCAGAGGACACCATACAATAAATTAACGAGTTAAAATAAACACATGCAAATTTATTTGTTTGGGTGTAAAGTGCAAATCGACCCTCTTACTAATTTAAGGGGCAAGCTTTTTACTCTAAAAGAAATAAAGAAAGTAAGGTGACTTTTTCTTTTCTACTTTTCTTTGGCGAATTTCAAAGAGCAAATAATGGTGACAGATTGTCTTGATTCATTGAACCTGGACATACTAAACCTTCACCTTTTTAGGTTCATTATTTTTTATTTTCTTTTCTTCTTATTATTCTTGTTTTTCTTAGGGTTTATTTTATCTAAACATATATAATATAATCCGATGTAAAATCTAAAAAAAACTTAATATAATTAAAAAAATGTGTAATTTTCTTTTTTTCCTAAATCAAATTCACACGGAAAATAGTTGGAACATAAAAAAAAAAAAACCAGCTGAATGATTGAGTTCAACCATATTAGCTCATTTTATTTATTTAATTATATGAATAAATATATCTGACGTGCATTCATATACAAACTAGAAAACAAATTATCATCATGTATTTTCCCAATAAAAAACACTAGAAATAGTGAAGAGATTTTTAGATTCATTGAACCTGGACAATTTTTTTTTTTTTTTTTTTTGCTTTCTAGTTAGTGCCTCGCGGTCAAACAAAAAGCCTATAGTGCCCCCAAAAAGTATGCTAAAAATAAAATTAAATAAAATAAAAGGGAAAAGTAGGTCTCAACCTAAAATTTTTAGGCTTTTATTTATGAAATTGAAATTCTAATAATTACTAATATCTCCAAAGTAAGGTTTAATAACAAAAAAGATCATTTCTGTTTGCATAATTATTAGCGTCCCGCAGGAATTCTCTGTCCGACGAATTTACCTTCACAGAGTTAATAATAATTAATAACAGAATCAAATAGATTCTAATTACCAGAATATCCTTAGGGCTTTAATTGTAAATTTTGTTAAACAATTGTAATTTATGTTTTATAAAAAGAATTACTCTTTTTTGTTTACGATTAACTATTCATTTTTTGTTTCAGAAGGTGTTCTGCATGAGGTGCCAAATGTAAGAAAATCAGAAAATTGAATTTATGTAATTGAAAGTTGTTAGTTTTATGTATGATTGAATGTAAGAAAGACACTTAATTATTGAATGGTCATTAAACTAAAATTTAAGATGAATTATTTTGATTCTTCTTAAGACACTTGCTACACATTTTTCTTAGCATCTTATCACATAAAACTAAAAGTTTTTGATTATGGAATTAAGATTCCCTTTCTACACTATAATTGAAAATATCACATCGTTTAATAAACTTGTCAAGGAAAAGGACAACACTATACTTCAATTGATTCGATTGGTACAATACCTAACAAAATTATTGAAATTATTCTTAAGATTAAAATAAAAAATCAAATATAAATATAAATATTTCAAATATAAGGTTTTCAATAATTTTGGATTTTTTTAATTATTTTTAAATTGCTACTCCCTCAAAAAAAAAAAATTACCGCCGCCACATCAGTTTTATTTTCGAAAAAAATTATCTAATTAAACACTTGTTTCAACACTTTTTAAAAATGATTCGATTTTTATATATTTTCTTTAAATACAAACAAATATTACTTTATTTTTTATTTATTTTTTCCTTTCAAATTATCTTCTCAAAATAAAATGGAATGCATACCATATATAAGAAAGAAGACCCAAGGAATTATTAGTGCAAGCTAGTGGGTTGCACTTTTAGGTTTAGTGGTGGTCACAAACACAATTTTACATCTATCTAGAACCAAAAGATCATATATGCGATAGGTATACGAGATGCTACATCTGATGTAAAACATCGATAGTTTTGAACCATATATTTAAATAAATAAATATTCACTAAGTACATATACACGTGAATGTACGTGTTATTATGTGTAGATCAATGGTTCAAGATTACCTGGTATCGCATCTACAAAACCTATACGACATTGACTTGAGTAAATTCTCGTGCAGACTAATATGCCATGTCACATCATATTGTCAAAACTACACCTGATGTAACACATCGGATGATTTTAAACTATAGATCTATATAAATAACTAGTCATTAAGCGCACATACACACATGGATGTGTGTATTATTATGTGTTGATCAATAATTTAAGATTACTCGGTGTTTATCACCGAGTCTAGCATCTACAAAACCTATACGCAACGAAATTGACTTGAGTAAATTCTCGTGAAGACTAATATGCCATGTCACATCATATTATCACAACTACACCTTGTGTTACACATCAGATGATCTGAACTATACATCTATATAAATAACTATCAATTAAGCGCAGATACATACGCATGAATATATGTATTATTATGTGCAGATCAATAAATATATCTATATCACCGAATGTAGCATCTATAAAACCTATACGAAACCACATTGACTTTGAGTAAATTCTTGTGTAGACTAATATGCCATGTCACATCATATTATCAAAACTTTAGAACTATGGAATATGATGGGCCCCACTAATCACAAGACCTCTTTCCACACATTTTTTCGATTATTATTCTTCACATTCCCCTAAATCCAAAATCAAACTCCAATTATTAGTTCCATGACCTAACATATTAAAATAATCAATAAAGTTTAGATTTATTTATTCAGTTATTATTATTGAAATGGGAATACCTGTTATGAGATTCCAACTTCCGATCCAATCTAAATTTTTGTTTTTTTTTATTGTGATTCTTTTTTAAAATAACACTATCAATTGTCGATTCCGGTTTAAAGATTTCCGATTTTTTAACCGAAATTAAAATTAATCTATCACTTATATTGGATTTGTTTTTCCCAAAATTGCTATGTCGATCCGATTCCATCCCTAGTCCTATTTTAAGTTTTGTTTTAGAGAATTTTTCGTTTCATACTACATGTCAATTTAGAATTTCAATGCTGCATAAAATGTTTTAATTTTTCAACGCTACACTCAAGAGTCCAACTCTCTCAAACATTAATCAACTCTCACCATCTCACTTAATTGTTATTTATCTTTTTTCCTAAAATTCCTTCATATGTAATGAAATTTTCAATATATGGACAAAAGCTTCAATCACATTTATTTTAAAGCATAGGGAGTAACAATAATAAAAAAAAAGCAATAAAGAAATATGATAATAATAACTTAAATATAAAAAACGTACCGCGACAAGAAGGCCAATTTCGACAGAGCCAAACAAGACACCGAAAAATGCACCGATGCAAACCAAAAAATCGAGCTTATCCACTTTCCATATATTATACGCTTCGTTCACATCGATAAGTCCAGGCAATGCAGACAATATTATCGATGCCAGAATAGCTAACGGAGTGTAATAAAGAAGCCTTGTGAATAGCAGCAATGATATCAACACCGTGATTGCCATTACAATATTCGAAACCACCGTTTCACAACCCGCGCTAAAATTCACCGCCGTCCTCGAAAACGAACCTGAACGAACACAAAAATATTGTCACATAGAGTGACAATTTTTTTATTTTTTTTAATATTAAGGATATAGAAAAATAAAATTAAGACAAAAGTTGTTGTTAGAAAAGGAGACAGTGATAAGGAATTATTGGTGACAAAATTCAAAATCTTGTCACTTAATATAAAGCATAAATTATAATAATTAGTATTATCGAATCGCGATATTATAATACTACATTTTCTTGTAGCGATGTACCAACTATATGCTCGTTCGACAAATAACTGTCACTTCAAGAAGTATTTTTGTTCTATATTATCTGTCAACTTAGGGTTTCAATTTTCAATACTGCATTAAATATTTTTTTTTTCCTGTTTTACCCTTATTAATTATTCACAAATATAAATGTATTTAATTAAATAATTAAGAAAATGATCTAACCAGTGGCTGTGTAACATGAAGTACAAGAACCAATAACATTCATAAATCCCATTGCTACCATTTCTTTGTTCCCATCCAAATGGTACCCTTTTATTGAAGCAAATGATCTCCCTACAGCAATTGCTTCCTGTTATTAATACAAAAACTAATTAATAAATAAATTAATTAATTAGTTATTATTATTATTATTATTATTTTTATTTTTATTTTAATTTATTTATTAAAAATCAAAAATCTTACAGTGAGGGCTATAAGTGAACAAATGAGTCCGATTTTGGCAGCTTGACCAACATGTTGACCTCCAAAATCCAACTGATTAACTGAGATTGGATTAATCCCTCCTTTGAAGTGTTTCACGATTTTCACGCCGTGCTTATCGGCCTTCGTCAAGTAAACGATTAATGTCGATAATACCACCGAGAATAGCGGTGCCATTGCCGGTAGCCAGAACAGTTTCTTGTTTCTTCTTCCCTTCAATTTCAAAATTAAATTTGTTGAATAAACAGTTTTTTTTTTTTTTTTTAAAGTTATATATTGAGCTAATTAATTAATTAACTTACGACGAATCGAGTTGCTAGGATGAATATCAGGAACGTACATCCGATGACAAAATTCAACGGTAACCACTGCTTGAAATAAATTATTTAAAAAATTAATTTATAATGATAAAAATAAAAAATTAATTAAAAAAGAAAAATCAGAATAATGAATTACTTGGTGATGAATAAGTGCTTTAGCAACAGCTCCAACAACAGAGACAACATCAGTTTTGGTAGTGAAGTGTGTAATTCCAAGTAAGCCCTTCAATTGTTGTAACCCTATCACAATGGCTGCACCTCCCATGAACCCTACTATTGCAGCATGTGACAGAAAATCTATAAGAAATCCCAACCTGCAATTATTTAAATTCAAGAAAATAATTATTAATTAGTAACACTAGCTAATTATTATTAATTTTTTTAATGAAGGTAGAAAAATAATTATTGAACCGGAATAATCCGAAGAGGGCTTGGAAGGTGCCGGTGAAAAAGGTGACGGTGAAAACAAATCTCCGGTACCCAGCCGGGTCAACGGTAGGGTCAACGAGTTTAGAGATCATTGCAGATAGAAGCAGCGAAACCACAGCCACGGGACCGATTGCTATCTCTCTTGAACTTCCCATTAATGCATATATCAAAGGTGGCACAACACTTGTGTCTGAACATATATATACATATATTAAACATTTCATAAAGAATAAAAAAAAAAACATTTAATTTGCTATGTGAAATTTGAACTTACATAAGCCATATTGAGGATCAAGGTTTGCAAGATTAGCATATCCAATACTCTGCAAAAAATAATTATTATAAATATTTATATTGCGTTATGACTTATGAGATCAGCTGATATTTATTAATTAATTAATTAATTATTATCTGTCACTTTTGAGATTTTTTTTTTATTTTTTTTCCGTCGGTCACTAAATATTTCCAACACTTCCGTTCTTTTTTAAAACTAATTTCTCACTCTTATTAATTTTTTTTTTTAAAATCGAGACATATTTAATGAAATTCTTAATTTTTGTGCAAAGGTGAAAAACGACAATTAAAACGGAACGGAACCTGAGGAATGCAGAGACTGGCGAGAGTTAAGCCAGCCATAAGATCATTCTTGAACTTTGTAGCTTTGTAATTTCTTCCCCATTTAAGGATTGGAAACAAGGCTTGTAAGAACAGAATAGGCCATTTATTATTATTAGTATTAGTACGAGGTTGTCTGTTATTTGGTTGGGGTAAAATAAGAACAGTCTCTTTTACGGAGGTGTAGATTTCTTGCCATGGGGATGGCGGGTTGGGGGAGCTGAGCAGCCATTTGCCCCTCTCCGACGCGGCGGCGGCGGCGGCGGTGGAGGAAGCGGCGGCGTCGGCATCCAACTGCTGTAACTCCATAATTGGGAAGGTGTCGGAAGGAGGAGTGGTGGTGGTGGTGGTGGTGGTGCCCATAATTGGTACTGTTCTTTTTTGAAGTGTTTGGGTGAACTCTTTTAAGTGTAGAGAGAGAGAGTAGAGAGAGAGAGAGAGAATTAAGATTCTGCAAACTCCACTTTAAATACTAGCCCCATGA
This sequence comes from Erythranthe guttata, assembly GCF_000504015.1. Next base: position 713,676 of record NW_012192899.1, read on the forward strand.
CATGAATATATTGAGTGTGACATTAGTGTGTGGATTAGTAAGTGTTTTATAGGAGCTTTGTTAGATTCTTTTTGACATTATATTGTTTATTTTAGCCACAAATTTATAGTGAAAGAATATTTGTTTAATAGCTCGTAAATAATATGAGAAAATATATTTTTGTAAGTTTTGTGTGAAGAGTTCAACCTCAATAATATATCAACCGAATAAATTGAGCTCAATTAATAGTTAAATGATGTGCTTTAAAAAATATATGAAATTGATCAAATATCAATAACTCTTTTTTTCGAATTTTGAATTTTTTAATATGTAGAGCCAGTGACGGCCCGACCATAGTCGATAGGGTGTGCAGTTGTACACACTTGATATATATATATATATATATATATATATATATATATATATATATATATATATATATATATATATATATATATATATATATATATATATATATATATATATATATATATATATATATATATGTAAACTTTTGTTTATGTATAAATCTTTTTCTATATTCATATTCAAAATAAATTGTGCAATCAACTATCAAATTGTCGATCACTACATTATGAAAATAATTAGGGAAACAACAAAAATATTTGAAAATTTGCAATTCAAACATGTTTCTAACTTTTTAGAAATTGCAAAATGACCTATAAGGTGTCTGGTAGGTGTCTTCGAGTTTCCGACACGAAAGTTTCCGAAACGCGGAAACGTTAAGAAGTTGAAGTTTCCGTGCTACATAAATTATAAGTCCTATGAATTTACAGAATTGTGTTGTAGTTTAAGGGGTTGTTTGCAAAAGCTTTCAGAAATAGCTTCTGAGCTTTTTTTTTTTTTTTTTTTTTTATTTTTTTTATCATAATTTATTTTTAGGTGTTTGCAAAATCAACTTTTGCTTTTGCTTCTCTTAAAATAAGTTGCTTTAAACTATTTTTTTAAAAACATCCATAGACCTACTTTTCCTATTAAGTTAATTTTCCAGCATATTTGCAAACACCTCAAACTTTCACAAATAAGAACTTAAAATCCACATAACTAGCAATCACCAACTTCTACTTTTAAATAAGTTTTTGCAAACACCACATATGTAGTAGACATGACCACCAGTTAGGTTAGAACCGGAATCGAACGGGTGTCAACGGTTTTTTAATAAACGGTTTTTTACACCTGAACCATCGAGGGTCACACTGCCGTGCACTCGAGATCTTTGAATAAACGGTCAAAGATAAAAATGTTTAATCTTTGCATGATTGGAAGTCAATGTGATTGAGTCCAACATTCGTAATTTAGAATTATGAATGAGAATAAGAAAAAGGAAAAGAATAGGCAAACATCTTAATGAACTTTCTAAATCGGGAAGTTTCCAAATTTAGAAAGTGCACTGAATTAGGATTTCCACTTTTAGAAATTGGAAATCGAGAATTGGCACTCGTAATGACGAGGACATTACAATGATTTCGAAAATGTAATCGTTACAATTTTCCAATCATTGAGTTGTGAGAAACGAGCGAGTAAAGAACTAACGAACTTAAGATGTTGGGCCCGGTCCAACTTAAGCCCGTTAGAGCTTTTATACAAGACACTATAAATACATGATTTATAGATCTTGAACACAGCACAACACAATTGCACAAACCCTAGCCGCTCAAGCTCTCACACGGCCGATCTCTCTCCCTCCCACCGCCGCCGCCGTCGCCGGAATTGGCTCACGCGCCTAAAATACTATCGGTAGTATTTTTCCTTTAATTTTATTCATCCGTTTTTCTGAGTTTTACGTGTCTAGTGCCACGTAGTTAGTTGATTTCGGTATACGAGGTGAAACCCGAGAGGAGGAAGATCGAGGAGTCAATCGCCGAGAAGCAGCCGCCGAGCCGACGTCGCACGCGCCCTCACGCGCCGCCCGAAGACAGCGCGTGATCCACACGCGCCGCCCTCCCCAGCGCGTCTGCCGCCGTCGCTCCGCCGTCGCCGTTCCCGACTGCACGGATTGGTTTCCGTAGCAGTCAGTGGCGGAGCCAGGATTTTCGGTGAGGGTGGGCTAAAGTTTTACGGGGGTTCGGGGGTAGAGCCCCGAAATTTTTTAAGAGTTTTTTTTCAAAAATTTAGAGAAAATAGATAGAAATTTGTATATTTTTATTAAATTATATAAATTAAATTGCATATTGTCCAAAATATAATTATTGGAGCTCTCTAAAATACATTGCAGATTTGTTGGGTGGGCTAATTATTTGGATTAGTATTAAAATAGCATATGAAAGAATTAACTAAACATGATAAGCATTAAAAAATTGCATTAAGAAAATAAACCAGGGTGGGCTTCAGCCCACCCAGAAGACAACATAGCTCCGCCCCTGGTAGCAGTCTTGCTTCTATCCATGTGCCTACCTCACGCTTCAAGAGGTAAACTTTCGAATCCGATATTCGATTAGGGTTTTAATTTAATTAGATTAAATTATACGTGTTTGTTTTCGTAGTATGTTTTCGTAAATTTATATGTGTTTCGTGTTTATATGAAATTCGTGATTTACTGCGAGCATGCTAGTTGATTTACTGTCGATTAAATTAATACGCATGATTGTTGTTTTTAATTTTCGCTGGAAGCGCAAATGTACACAATTAATTGTTTAAATACGAATCGAGCATGTGTTTTATGTGATTTAAATTGTTTAATTCACGTAAAATTTTTGTTTTCCGCTGCGTGCACGTGCCCAATTCCCAACAAAAGGTTGAGTCGGCAACGATTTACAAAATTAAGCAAAATTGTTTTGTCGGATGGGTCTATTTTTAGGCTGGTAATCGACCGACCCAACCTAGTCCCAGTCCTAACTTCAAGGAATGCAAACGTTAAATTGGAAAATGCAAATTGTTAATCAAATATACATTTTCGTACTATCCAATTTTAATATTATGGGGTTTTTGTGCATATTATTCTAGGTTCAGGGGTTAATCTCTTTCGCCAATAAGCTCATTCCTTTAATATGTATTATAAATAAAGAAAAAAATAATGTATATGACAAAATTACCCCAACCATTTACACAAATTCTTAATTGTTACCCCAATTTAATCAATTTTGACCACAAAAATCCAAATTTTTTTTTTTTCAAAAATTATTTTTTTGCCGCCGGTTTCCGGCGTTGACTTTTCGAACTTTTGTTTTTGGTCTGGTTTTTCCGCCGCCTGTTTCCGGCGTTGACTTTTTCAAAAAAAAAAAATTCCTCCTAAATTTGTTATCCGTTTTTTTACTCATGCCGCTAAACGTTGACCGTAATTGTATTGTCATTAAGAGTAATTATACTGTCACTGACAGTGCATTAATGTAATTATACTATCGTTGACAGTTCATTAATGTAATTGTACTATCGTTGACAGTACATTTATGTAATTGTACCGTCGTTGGTAGTACAACTAGAGTCAGCGACAATATTATAATTTGTTTTTTTTTAATTTTGTTTGATTTGTTGACAAGTCAACGTAATTATATTACCTTCGTTGGCAGTAAAATAACTGTAAACACAATAATATTACTGTCGACCACATCAATATTATTATTTTTTGGGATTTTTTGTTTTGTTTGAGTTGTTGACGGAGTAACATAATAATATTACTGTCTACTATTGTAATATTATTATAAACACAATAATATTACTGTGGTTGTTGGTAATATTACTGCTGTTACAGTAATATTACTGTCAACCACATCAATATTAATTTTTTTGGCCTTTTATTATGTTTACCTTCGTTGAACTGTCAACATATTAGTATTACTCTATTACACAATAATAATGACTTTTTTTGTGTCAATATTATTGTGCTAGAGATTAATATAGCAATATTAATGTGTTAAACTGTAGTATAGTTAATATTATTGTGCTTAAAAGTAATATAGTTAATATTACTGTCAACCACAACAATATTGTTGTTTAAACGGGGGATAAAAGGATGTTAAATGAAAAAAAAAAAGAATAAAAAAATCAACACCGGAAACTGGCGGCGAAAAAATCAGGAAGAAAAAAAAATCGAAAAAGTCAACGCCGGAAATCGGCGGAAAAATCATGAAGAAAAAAAATCACGACGGTTGCCTGGCGGCCAACGACGGCAAATGAGGAAATTGTCCATAAAATTGTGGTTTGGTCAAAATTGAATGATTTGTGAAATTTGGGGTCAGATTAAGGTTAAATTAAATTAAAGGATGAAATTGGAGCATATTAAAATGTGAGGGGCTATTTTAGTGTTTTACAAACCTCTTGACAATATGTGGAACTTTTTGTAAAATAGTTTTTTGGCAGGACCCCTTTATGAATAAGTATTTATTGAAGGAGTAACATGTAAAGTGCCCATGTTATTAAACTTTATATTTAGGGCCTCCGGTATGGAAAACTTTATATATAACTTTGTAAGACCGTGTGTCCGAATTAGGGGTGTGAACGAGCCGAGCTCGAGCCGAGCTCGCCTCTTTTGGCTGGCTCGAGCTCGTCGAGTTCTTCTTTTTTCTGGCTCGAGCTCGAGCTCGTGTTAATTTTGTCGAGCTCGAGCTCGAGCCCAATCCCTTTTTTTTTTCTTTTTTTAAATATTATTTTATTATTATTTTATTATTAAAAAATATTTTAAAAAATTACAAAATAAACACAAAATTGTGATTATATATTTTTTTAATATTTGTATTTATTTCTATAATATTTTATATTATTATACATTTTTAAATAAAAATAACATATAAAAAATAAAAAAAATAAAAAAAATAAAAAAATATTAATAAATCCGGCTCGCGAGCCGGCTCGCGAGCTGATGAACAACTAAAATCGGGCTCGAGCTCGGCTCGTCAGAAAGCTCGAGCTCGCGAGCTCGAGCTCGAGCTCGAAAACCTCGAGTCCGAGTTCGAGCTTTTTACGAGCCGGTTCGTCGATCTCACGAGCCGGCTCGGCTCGTTTACCACCCCTAGTCCGAATTGACATCAATGTTTCATAATTCTCATCTTTTTTTAATTTACTATTTAGTTGGGCTGAAAAGGCCAAATTAGAACGTGGTCTAATAAATTAAACTCACAAATCCATATAGACCTAAAAATATTCTTCTCCCCTTTTCAATATTTTTTTGACAATTTTTTTTTTAAATATTTGTTTCCTCTCACTCTTTTAATATTTATTTTGTTTCTGGTATGCATAGATTGTTTATAAAACACTACTCGTTGTACCGGTTAATTAAAGTTGCCTTGCCTCCGGGAAAATATTCTCAAATATAAAGTTGCTTAAATTCTTACAATAGGTGAACTATATATATGTCTCAAAAGCGCCCAATAAATTAGTTATGTACTTATGTTGTCTATTGAAAAATATTATTCGGGGACGTTTCGATAGTTTTTGTAGCTCAGAAGGCAATAAAAATAATATTTTAATGATTATTGAAGGTATTTTTGTGTTGGGTATTTATGAATTGTTGATTTAGATACATTTTATATGTTTTTCAATGTTATTATGTAGTTAGCGAAGGGGCCTCAATTTTATTTTATTTTTTCCGTCTTCACCTTAGCCCTCTCGGGCCTGGGACCGAACATATCATAATTATTATCTTTTTTTTTAGCGGTCTTTTCCACCTAACACGATTGTTGGAGTATTTTTACCGAGCTCAATCTTCGATGTTTCATGTGAACGAATCTCTATTTTCGGCGATTGGATGGAGATTCTTATGTGTGCCATGCAATTGGGTGCAACCATATCATATATTTTTATTGTAAATACATTTCTATAGAATCCATTCAAATCATATTTGATAAAGAATTGGAATTTATAAAAATATTGAAGCGTGTAAGATTAGAAAATACGACTAATAAAGTATGCTTTTAATAAGAAAATGACTGGTTAAGACTATCCCACTCCATATTATTCATATATAGCTAAACTTCGATAAGATATACAAATGGCATATGGATTATATGCAATGCATATTTAAAGTGGCCACCACTCATAATATATACATGACTTAGAATATATCATGCAGCGAAAACTCGAGCAATAGCTTGCAAACTATACTAGAATAATTATATGTGACGAGTTCGATCCGATTATTGATAAATAATTTAAACTTAGCTTGGGTCAGATGGCACCACATCGATCGATCACTTTCTTATTCCACCCACTAGGTCAGCCCTTTTTGGACAATAGACCTACCATCACTTGTGCAAGATTTGGAAGTAGGAATTTTAGGGTACATTTGGATGGAGGGATTTTAAATTCATAATAACAAATTCATTGTACCTGTCTCGATTGAGGTATTTGACAAGTTATTCAAATCCACACCCCTTAGTTTTAGCAATCTTATATATAAAAGAAAGAAACGCTAGGGCAACCCTAAGAAACCCTAATGTCATATTTGTAATTTTTTTTCAATTTTTATCAAATTTTTATCTCCTTAATATTATTTTAAATATTATTTTCGAATTTTATCATATTTGTATCCCCTAAATATTATTTTAAGTATTATTTTTTATTTTTATCATATTTTTGTCTCCTAAATATTATTTTTTATTTTTATCAAATTTTTATCTCCTAAATATTATTATAAATAATATTTTTTTTAATTTTATCAATTTTATATCTCCTAACTATAATTTTAAATATAATTTTCAACATATTTGTAATTATTTTTTTCATTTTTTATCAAATTTTTATCTCCTTAATATTATTTTTAATATTATTTTCGAATTTTATCATATTTGTATCCCCTAAATATTATTTTAAATATTATTTTTTATTTTTATCAGATTTTTGTCTCCTAAATATTATTTTTTATTTTTATCAAATTTTTATCTCCTAAATATTATTATAAATAATATTTTTTTAATTTTATCAATTTTATATCTCCTAACTATAATTTTAAATATAATTTTCAACTTTTAGCAGATTTTTATCTCCTAAATATTATTTTCAAAATTTTTCAAAGTTATATCTCCTAAATAATATTTTAAATATTTTTTTCGAGTTTTACCATGTTTTTGTTAGTTTTTTATCTCCTAAATATTAATTTTGTTTTTTATCAGATTATTTTCTCCTAAATATTATTTTCGATTTTTATCAAATTTTTATCTCCTAAATATTATTTTAAATAATAATTTTGATTTTAATCATATTTTATCTCCTAAATATTATTCTAATTATTATTTTCATATTTTATCAACTTTTATCTCATTAACATTATTTGAAATGTTATTTTCGATTTTTATCAAAGTTTTATCTTCTAACTATTATTTTAAATTTTATTTTCGATTTTTATCTCCTAAATATTATTTTTTGATTTTTTTATCAAATTTTTATCTCCTAAATATTATTTTAAATATTATTATCGATTTTCATCAAATTCTCCTAGATATTATTTATAATAATCTGATTTTCGATTTTTACAGAAAAGGGTAAATAAATCTGATTTTCATCCCTAGCGAATTTTGTGACATCGTTTTACAGAATGTCTGCAACATTTGAATTTTATTTCTTCCCTACCTAAGGCTTCTTCTTTTGGTAACCCGACTTTAGATTTTGTTTTTTATCTTCTTCATCCTATTGACTGTGTGGCAATTAGTTTACATCTTTTTCCATCATGGCTTATAGGTAATTTCATTTTGTTAAATTATGTGTTTCATTAATTTATACCAAAGTTTTCAAATTTTATGTATAACAATTATTTCATTTTATATGTTATTGGACATGTTATTGAAATGGATGATTTGAGAGAATTAACCAAAAATGGGCGGAGCCACAAGCTATTGGAAGTCGACTTTCAAGTCTTATTGTTTGTATGCGATATTTAATTTATTGTTTATATTTATTTTTGTTTCTTAATTTTCCAATTGTTAATTCCAGTGGCAAAACAGCCTTAAAATGAGGCAGTGGAGAAGGGCTTAGTTCCGATGCAAGATGTATAGATGGCATTTTATGTTGCCGATAGTTTAGTTTTGATTATGTTAACTAAATTATTAAATCTAATTACTTTTAAGCTCAACATGATAGCATAGTTGATGATTTTTTTCCTGGTTCAAATTTTCAATCTACTGGTATTAGCTGATTCAATTCATTTGGAAAATTATTCAACAGTAAAGTTATTTCCTTTTTTTTGTATGTAGTATACTTAATAATGTTCCAGTATAATAGAATTTTGATGATACGATAAATCAATGGTTTGTTTATATTCTTACAACATCAAAACAATGCAATTTGTTGTCTCGTGCATCGCACGGGTATAATTACTAGTTGTGGTTGATTTCAAATGACACCCCAAGTTGGAGTCATTTCAAATCTTTCTTCCTAATTTCTTCCCCAAATCAAATCCTTCCATCCGAATGGACCCATATTGTATTGTTTAAAAAATTAGGGTTACTTTTAAAATATGGGCACATAGGCATGAAACTCGGACGAAACTGATTGGAAAGGTTGTTTCGAAAACCATTCAGATTTTTGTGGAAGTTAAAAAATGTGTTCCAATTTTTTTCAAAAAAAAAAAATCGTAATTTAAAAATCTAGTCTAATTTTGAAATCTCTCGTAATTGGCGGAATCTTAGAAATTTCGGAGATTGCATTAATTTATAATCTATTGTTCCAAATTCGGATATAATGAAAATTTCACTATTTTCTTCTCTCTTTTTTTCAGAATTTTCCAGCAAACTGCAAGAAAATTCAAAAGACAATCCAACAAAATGCTATAAATAAAACCACATATAGGAACAACAAAATGCAACAAAAAGTTTTTGATACCAATTAACTTTTTCTAGGGTTTTAGTTTACTTGGCCCTTGGTTATTTATATTTTTCATATAAAATAACATAAATTATATCACGGCATTACAAAATATATCATAAGATTAAATTATATATTTCAGAAAATACTAGAAATATTCGGATCTACAATCAGAATGAAAATTGGAATTTTAGGTAACTTTATATATACCGATTCCGTTAAAAATGGAAAAATTAGAAATCGCAACTTCGAAAATTGGAATGAAAAGTACAGTTCCAAATTTGAATAATTTCGGATCGAAATCTGCGGAGTTCAATCCGATTTCCACTCCTAGAAGCACCCAGAGTAATCTTAATTTAGCATATCAAAAAAATAAAATAAAGATTGTCCAATCGTATGAGTTGAATTTGAATGGAATATTATTCATGTACTTCACTAAAATTGGGGCCCATTTAAAAAAAATATGATCTTGAAACATGAACCGAAATACTCCATCTGTTCCATAATAACTGTCTCTTTTTAAAAATATTTTTGTTCCATATTATCTGTCACTTTAGATTTCCAATACTGCATTAAATGCATTTTTTCCTGTTTTAACCTTATTAATTCAACTATAAGTATTAACTCTCTCTTATCACATCATTAAATAATCAAGGTTATTTTAGTCTTTCTAATATATTTTACCTAAAATCAAGACACATTTATTGAGCTTCTTAATCCTTGTGCAAAGCCAAAAACAACTCTTAATAGGAAACGGAGGAATTACTTATAAAATTTAATTGTATTTTCTATCAAACCAAATTTGAGGGTAACAAGTTGAACAATAATTTCAAGGATAAGTGTTTCGAGGACTGTATACGTGTCATGCAAAGTGGATTCACTAAAAAAAGGGGGTAATAATTTTCAAAGTCAACTCGTTGACATTGGCCACAAATAGAAATTAGAGTCTACCAACATCTCCACTCCACTTAGAATTATTTAATTATTTAATTTTTTTTTTAATTTTTTTTTGTCTTGTTTTTTGGCAACTATATATCATTGTTAAATTTCTTTTTTAGGACCAAACATTTTTTGCTTACGTAACAAAATGTGTATAGTTCAGACAATTATCAAACAGGACCTCCCAAATTAGGAAATGACACAAAGTTATTAGTGCATGCATCTCTCTTTGAACGCACTATAAGGCTTAATTCTTAAATTCGAATAATATATTGTAGATCGAACTCGGGAACTCACTACGTTAAAATTATAGAATATTTATTGAAATTTTGATCATAATTAAAAAATATTTATAAACTTATTGTTATCTCTGTCCTTAAGACGAAACTTCTCCGCAACGGTGCTGATGGTTTGAACGGAAATCGTTTCCCAAGATACATCGGCAAAAACTTGAAATATGAGCACTCAAAATCCCAAGCACTATGAACTGTACTTTGTGTAGAACTTTTCGAGAGAATCTGTAAAGGGTAGGCTAGAAATGCAGAAAAGGATTTCGAAAACGGGGTCTATTTATAAGATTTGAAAAGTAGTGTCCTTTAGAGAAAAATGTACAAAAAACCAACCGGTTCGCCCTGGACTTAAACTGTTTCGGCTAAGGAGCCGTTGGGGTCGAATCGGTTGCACCATTTCGAGTTGAGCCGATTGGTCGCATTAATTGGACCATTCGAGAGAGTACAATGAGTTGACGGCCCCTAATGTTTTTAGCCAAAAAAGTTAACAAATCAGATCCAAACGATCGAGCTTAGCCGGTTGGACAGCGGCACGTGGGCATGATTCAAAACTCATAACATATAGGTCTTTCTCTCAAACAAAGTTGTATGCCCAAAGGGCTTGACCCACAAGTCGAACATTGAGATATATAAATAGCTCAATACTTCACTACTTTTCCAATGTGGGATAGCTCAAAATCCCACTTTCCTTGTTGCAACATATTTTGGACTAATAACCCATCAAAAAAAATAAAAAAATTTGGACTAATAATTTTCATTCACCACAAATTGGTTGATATATATATATATATATATATATATATATATATATATATATATATATATATATATATATATATATATATATATATATTTATATTTTAATCCAATCCAAATGTTGATTTAAATAATGAAATAGACCATACATTAGTATTTATCAAACGTTGTTCATGACTCAACTTTTAACCAATTTCCCCAACACTTATTTATAAATTAGGTAAATAATCAATGGCCAAAGAGTCGGATTCCCAATTGGATTCGGATAAAAGAAAGTATCAGACGGACGTTCAATTTAATTTTACTGTCACATTTCTTCTTTTCTTAATTATGAAGTAACAAACAGTCAATCATATAGTTGCATTAGGTAAACCTATACTCTCGTATAATAGCTTGCAAACCATACAAGAAACGTAAACCACACTAGGCTAACCATGTGGAACTTCAATTGACACAAGCTCACTTGCTCCAACCGTTAGGTCATCCATTGCGAGACTTACTATCATATTTTCCATTTAACAAAGTTGAGTAACATTATTTTCTTGAATAAAAATAAAATCAGAATCATCGAGCATTTAACTAATCATACGAGTATATTAATTAGCTTAACTTACGAAGGCAAATTGTAAATTAATTTGTTTTGGCATAAGACACATTTTATTTATTAACAAGCGAGAATTCACGGTCCCTCGAAATGCACATAATAAATTTTGTTTTCGTACAATAACTCGCAAACCACATTGAAAAAAAAAAAAAAAAAAAAACCGACATGGTTTGCAAGTTGACAAGAATATGATGTGGTGTTATTGTTCTTTGGTCCACTCCTATTAAATTAGGGCACTTAGAAAATATATGTGGCTTTTGGTCATTGCTTTATATAGTGCTCCAACCTCCATACTACTTTACTTGAACAACAGCTTCCCACTATCTCCCCATACAATTTGGAAATATTATCGATAGGTACTATTGGATAATTTTATTTATTCATTTATTATTTATTTATTTATTTATTTTTGCTTATTGCAATATATAGATTTATTTAATTCATACTTCAATGTATTTTGCTTTGTATAAACAGTAATTTGAAATAAATTATATATAACTTTTTACAAGTACTGGATATTTTGATTTTATTTAAATTTTTTTTTTTGCAATTTTACTTGAATGCACTAATTACATTTATTTAAAATTTTCAGTTCAACGCTCTTCAATTGACGTTTGACTATTTTTTTGAAAATTGTATTCCTGGAATGGAATTGAAATTAATCTTTCAGTTTCTGAAAAATATTAGAATTCAACTGAAAATGTTAATTTCGATCTGATCCATCAGATTCCTTCACCTATTAATGTTTTCTTTTTCATAAGATCACAAAAAAGAAAAAGAAAAAAATGATTTAAGTAATACACACACACACACACTCACACACACACGCACATATATATATATATATATATATATATATATATATATATATATATATAGAAAAGGATTAAGTAACGTTGACATTGGCCACTTTCTTTGCCCACCACTCATCTTGAAAGTTTCATCATTTTCATTAATAATTGATAGTCCTATTTGAATATAATTGGGTATAGTTGAAGCAACCTTTTTCCCAACATAAACTTTAGGGTTAAAAGAAATTAAATAATAGATCTTCCAAAGCTCTTGGGGATATTTGTGTTTATATAGTATATTTTTGTTATGCTAAATCAACTCTACATCTCACTTCACTTGTGTGTGTATCTTAACCTAATCTCACATCTTATTTCTAAATTATTTTTGTTTTGTTATGCTAAATCACTTTTACCTTCACTTGACTTCTTTGTATATCTTAACCTAGTGTCAAATCGTTTTTTATTTTTATTTTATATATATATATATAATAATAAAAAAATCATAGTCAACCATATAGGTAGGTGCATTGAGAAAATTCCAACTTTCGTCAATTAGGTTGTAGATTAAACGAGAGATGTAAATCACACACTGTATCTACCCATATATAACAAGATAAATCTAGAAAATATTGGCAAAGAAATTAAGACTGGAGCAATTAGTCAATCGAAACGTGAAAAGACACTAAATTCGAAAACAATTAAAACAAATCATTAGTTTCATAAATCTACATTAACCTGCACAAGTTCGAAAACAATTAAAACAAATCATTAGTTTCATAAATCTACATTAACAATAAATTTATTGAATTTGTTTGGATGTATACAATTTTTAAATAAATTAGGAATTTGTAGCGTCAATTTGTTTTCGAGTTACTGAAATAGATTTAAAAACTTACTCCCTCCGTTTCAAAATATCTGTCGTTTTGGCCCAAAAAAATTGTTCCATATTATCTGTCGTTTTACAATTCCAATGGTGCATTAATTACATATTTTACAATTATACCCTCAATTCATTTAAATCATATCAAAACTCTCTATCTTATTATTTAATTTTTATCTCTCTTATTAGTTGTATTTGTAAGTAGTTCCTATTTATTTCTTTTAGTTTTCCAAAACACTTTCAATCACACGGTTGGGATTAAGGAAAGAGGATTAGTGGGGAGAGAAAATTTCAACCCTACTTCGATAAGGAAGAAAAAAAGAATTAACAGTGATGAGAGAGAATTAAAGAAGAAATTAGTGGAAGGTTATTTTAGTCAAAATATAAACTTTTTCCTCAAATTTAGTCAAATTGATTGACTTTCTTGCACCAAGAAAGTCAATCAATTTGGCTAAATTTGAGGAAAAAGTTTATATTTTGACAGATAAATTGGAATGTAGGGAGTACTACATTCGTTCTACAAAGTGT
>NW_012192899.1:727293-744766 GCF_000504015.1 Erythranthe guttata
ATATATATATATATATATATATATATATATATCCAGACCAAAGTTAGTTCCGCAAAAAACCTCATCCCCTTGTCTTTCGGCGAAAATGCGCTTCCAAATATAATTTACATCATTTTAATTTCATCCATGAAAGTTGAAACTCTAGCTTAATCAATATTGCACATTGACTATAATTTATAATAAATATATCACATTAACCTTATCTTCATAATATTTTTAAAAACAAATTAGAATTTTTTTCACCATGTCACCGGCGTTGAGTTTTTTGGAATTTTTATTCCTAGAATTTTTTCGTGACTGGTTTCTGGTTTTGACTTTTTGATTTTTTTTTCTTTCCCATAGTTGACCGGTCAAGAAATTTATGTGAGCATAGTAATATTATTGTCTAACATATTAATATTAGGGCAAATTACGGCCACCCCCGGAGTTATGATCAAATTACGATAACTCCTCTCCTGTTTGGGTAATTACAGCCACCCCCTCAACTATGTATTATCTTACGAAAAGACACCTCTAGAGGTAGATTTAGGGTTGTTAATTCGTTAAAACCGAACCGAATTTTCGGTACACCAACATTTCATACCGTTTACCGAACTAAATATACAATTTAGTTCAGTAAATAACCGAATTACATAAATTTTATGTAAAAATATATAAAAGGAGGGGAGTGGTTGTAATTACACAAACTAGAAAGGTTTTTTTTTTCTTCATAATTTGGCAATACCTCATGGAGATGGCCGTAATTTGCCCTTAATATTACTGTTTTCTCTGTAATATTAGTTTTTCTTTAAATCATTCTTTTTCCACTTTTTTAACCGCCAACACAGTAATATTATTGTCGAACATACTAATATTATTGTCTAACACAATAATATTACCATGTTAACAATAATATTACTATGTTAACAATAACATTAACACAACAATATCATTGTATGAGAAACTAATATAATTTTTTTTTTCAATGAAAAAAAAAATTACGTCGAGGAATCCGACCGCCAGTCAACGGTAGTGGCATAAACATAGATTAAAAAAAAGGTCAATGGCGAAGACCAACGTCGACCGCCAAAATCAACCTGTCCAAAAGAAATACGATCATGCGGCATCCTTTGCAAGAGTGAAGATAGCCTGCAAAAGAGGGAAGCCAGACTGACGCCCAAGTTAGCACTCCAACGGCCAAGTCAGTAGTGGACCGAACGTGGTTCTTGAAGAGGATTCTTTATATTATATAGCAAGTGAATGAGTAAAAATGTATCTGTCTTCTTTTATAGTATTTCTCCGGCTCGCTCCCCAAGAGTCCCCGAATAAGGGTCGGGGAGTCCTTGCTGCTGCCTTTCGGCGTTATTTACATGCCTTTCCCGGGTGGCTCGGATCATGATGATCCTTTTTGTAGCCAGACCTTCTTTCTGTAGATATAATATGGATTTCTACCCACGTTTTCTCAGTCTTTAAGTCGCGTCTGGTGATTCGAACATTAAATGTCATCGTCAAAGAATTAAATACCTCATCAGAACATTAAGTGAGCCGCTAGGGGTGCAAAAGGGGGCATTGTCACCGCCATTATGACTGCCCTTCCGTACTTGTTCCGACCTGTCATGCCCTCGACGGGACTCTCGGGTGCCGTAAGTGCGCTCGGGCCATTTCGATAGTCCTATTTCTTGCAGCCCTGAGCCGCCGGGTGGTGGGCCCCCCTCCTTTTCTTCCTTTCATGGGCTTCATATTCTAATGGACCATATGGGTCAGGTCCTAGTCCTTAATGGGCTTCCTGCTTTGGGCCTAGTGGGTTATAGGAAAGGAGCATTAAACTATTCCATCAAAATAAATATACTAAACGCAACATAAATATCAAATATTTAATTCCATGTGACACTTAACATAATTTAGATGATCCATTATACTATTATATTCCATTAAAAAAAATGATGCATTATACTTATATTTCTTTTTTCTACTTTCATCCATCCCATTAAAATTATGTTAAGTAACGATTTAGTTACTAAATGATTAAAATACTAAATACTAATGTCTCAGTTTATACACAAATGCTTAGAATGAGACTAGTAATCGAAAGATAGAAAGTAACAATTAGGGTAATCAAAATATATAACTTCGGTTCGGTTATTTGTCATTTGCACCGCATATGAAACGCATAATTCGATTTTTCAAGAATAAGAAAGAGAAAGTAACAATTAGGGTAATCAAAATATATAGCTTCGGTTCGGTTATTCATCCTTTGCACCGCATATGAAACGCATAATTCGATTTTTCAAGAATAAGAAACCGTACATCCGGTTTGTTATTCGGAACAGTTCGAAAGTGTTCGATTTTTCAGTTTTTTGGTTCGGTTTTTCGATTTTTTTGTTCACCCCTAATAGAAAGTATATATGACTCGAAATTTGAAATATCAAAAGCAACGCCGGAGAAAACTAATATTATCAAAGAAATACTAAATTTTATTTAATTCCCCCCATAGTTATATTATATACTATCAAAATCCATTGGATTACCCTAATCTTTTCATGAATTCATCATTATAAAATAATAAAAATTATCAATATCACCAATGTATCTTGACAATGTCGTCCAAATACTACTATTAATTAATTCTTTATATTGCTTTGAAGGTATGACTTTGTATCTAAAAGTCAACCCAGTCAAGTAGTAAGTATGTGGTAATGCTTTACATAATTCATAACGTGGCGGTTATATGCAAGCCCATTTTTTTATTAGTTCAAAACCACATAAATGACTTTATTAGTTCAAGCCCGTAAATTAATTTAATTTTATTACATCAAGACCAAAGATGACAAATATACCCTTATTCACAAATAATACTCAAATACAAATAAATCTTATTTTTAATTTGTTCAAGACAAAAAATAAAAAAAAAAAAAAAAATATCACGACTGCCAACCAGCGAGACTTTCACCGCACCGGCGATGACCAGTGACCCACCCACCGCACCATTACCACCACCAACAAGTAAATCCATTTTACTAAACTTTTGTTTGTAAATTCGAAAACATTAATTGAGCATCGATGTCCTTTTTACTAGATTTTTTTTTGTAAATTCGAAAACATTAATCGAACATCGATTCTTGATAAATATGTATGAATGAACATTAATCTATGCTTATTTCTTGTTGGGTTGCAATGATTTGGCCGATTTTGAAAAAAAAAATTGAGATTGAAATTTGTTTTTTTATTTTTTTTCGTTGGTTTCCGAAATCGGTTTATCCAGACCGATTTTGTACACGAAAATCGGCGTCATAATACCGATTTTTGTTAACCAAATCGTCGACACAACGTCGACTTTACAAGTCAAAATCGACGTTATAATGTCGATTATTGAGTACAAAATCGGTTTTCGAATACCGATATTTTTTGAATTTTTTTTTAAATAATACATTACATATTTGGTTAATTGATATTTTTTAAATATTTGAAACGAAAATGTTTATCACCATTCGGTGGCGTCTACCACTCCTTTAACCCAATCGAGTAGAGCTTTCCGTATCTCAAATATTTATTCGTTAGATAATTCATTTGAATAATCCTCCATCAATCCCCTAGGTTGATGCACGAAAGTACGAGAAAATGGTCTTAAAAAAACACAGATAATAAAATCGGTATTTAAAAACCGATTTTTGTAGTACAAATCGGCATGACAATACCGATAATACAAAAACAAATCGGTGTTGTCATGCCGATTTTTACTACACAAATCGGTTTTTAAGTACCGATTTTTATTAAAATAATCGGAATGTGGTTACCGACTTTAGTAACAAAAATCGGTATTTGCAGACCGATTTTTGGTATTGTCGAATTTTTTTTCCAACAAAAAAAACGACCCAAAAGCAAAAATAAACGGTTAAAACATATTTCATTGTGTTCTCCACCCTCGCAAACCACCATATCATTGTTTTCTGGTTCCATCGTGAATGTTTGGTATGTATTTGATAATTTTGGTGTGTAGGATTTCTTTGTGGGTTTGTGAAGAAGAAGAAGGAGAAGAAGAGAGTTTTAAGTCGTGAAACAAGGAAGAGGGGTTTCTGGATTTATGTATTTGATTTGGTCTTGCACAAAGGAAATGTTTTTTTTTTTATTTTTTAATGTTTTGTGTTTTTTATTATGATTTTAAATTTCATTAAGGGTAAATTAGTATTTTTATATTGGAGGTCTTGAACTAATAAAAAAATGGGTTTGCATATAACCACCGCCGCCAGTTCATAATTGTCTTTTCATTTCAATTTTTTTTTTCGGTCAAACACACACACAGAAAATACATTTGACCGTATTAATTTAATACGTATTAGATCAAAATTTCCGTCTACATACAACTTCTCGTACAGATACATACAATATAGTTATTCCTTGAACCTCGGATCGATCTTATATTAATTTAGTACTTAGTACGAGAATAAATTGAATTCACCTGGATTTTTATTTTTATTTATTATTCTTTTTTATCAATTTTTTTTTAATATTTTTCAGTCATCTTTCCAAATGATGATTGTGGCCCAGAAAATATTCTTATGAACACTATTGGGGGTGAGAATTAAAAGGCAAAAAGGTGAGATTGGTAACAAATTTCAAATTCGTTGAATACATCAGTGTAGCACGCATTCCTGGAAACTTATTATTATTAATTTCATAAATAACCCAATAAAAATTGGTTATTTATGTAATGGCCCTTTGTCGTTTTGCTGTCGGAGATGCTTTTGTTAATTTAATAGTTTTTTTGTTTTTTGTTTGTGCAGAGGTGGTCGTGTGTGGGGGCTATCCTATCTACTTTAATTTAGGTGAGAATTTCTGGGATTTTTATTTTCTTGATTTTTAATTAATTAGTGTTATTTGTAAAAAAGATATACATTCATATATAATTTTCATAAATGTGATCACTGTAATTAGGTATTCGATTTAGAATTATGAATCTGCTGTTGGATTTATATTTATAATTTTTCGGATCATGACCGAATTTACTTTGTAGAATCTTCGCCTTTGAACAACGAATTATGTTTCAAATAGTGCTAATTCTTTTTATAACGCGCTGGTTTATACGAAAATTGGTCGATATATATTCACTCGATCGAAGACTTTTGTAATGTAATGGTGCTAAGCTCGTAATTTCCGGACAATTATATAAGTAGACAAGACGAAATGTTACAATAATGATCTAATTACAATTTATTTTTTCTTTTGAAGTACCGAAAATCGAAACGAGGGTTATAAATGGAAACTGAAAATTTGTCGTATTCTCATCATCCACCGTACAAAGTGGGGGTTCCTCCGAAGCAGAAGCTATGGAAGGAATTCTCGACAACTTTAAAAGAGACATTCTTTTCCGACGACCCTCTTCGCACGTTTAAGGATCAAAGCGGGTCCCGCAAGTTCATTTTAGGTGTACAAGCCGTTTTCCCGATTCTTGAATGGGGTAGAAGCTACAATCTTGCTAAATTCAAAGGCGATTTAATTGCGGGGCTTACTATTGCCAGTCTCTGCATTCCTCAGGTACAATACTTATATATTTATTTATTGTTGTTGTGTAAGAAAAATACAATATTGGTTAAATTGTTCGACGAATTTAGTTATATTTTTCGTTGAGTTTTTTTTTTTTTTTTTTTTTTAATTTAACAGGATATTGGCTACGCGAAGCTTGCAAATTTAGCTCCTCAGTATGGCTTATGTGAGTAACATTATTATTTCATTAACCATTTCATGTAGAGGTTACTGCATTTATACCCCTGCGTTGTATCGAATATATAAAAAAAAAAAAAAATCCTCGTGTTATTAGTATTAGCAAAAAAAAAAAACCCTAATACTGGTTTTTTTACGGGGTAGTTTGCTAAAAAAGATTAATCATAGGGGGTTCTTGCTAATATCAATAACACATTAACACTATGACATTTTTAGCAATTAGAGTAAACGCGTGGGTGATGAATGCAATAATATATGATTTAAGGAAGCAATTAATAATATATTTGAAATGAATTTTTAGATTCAAGCTTCGTCCCGCCTTTGGTTTACGCGTTTATGGGAAGCTCGAGAGATATAGCTATCGGACCGGTTGCGGTTGTGTCACTATTGTTAGGGACTCTTTTGCAAAATGAAATAGATCCCGTGAAAAATCCTTTTGAATATCGTAGGCTTGCTTTTACGGCTACTTTCTTCGCCGGTATAACGCAAGCTACTCTTGGCATTCTTAGGTAATTAATTATCTTCCGATTATTCAAACTCAATTTATCGACTAAAAATTAAGTTAATTCTTTTTTTTTTTTGGTGGCTAAGTTTCGTTTTTTTTTTTTACCGTGTGACAGATTGGGATTCTTGATCGACTTTCTATCGCACGCTGCTATAGTTGGATTTATGGCTGGTGCTGCTATAACAATTGCACTCCAACAGCTCAAGGGCTTTTTGGGCATTAAAAAATTTACGAAGAACACTGATATTATTTCGGTTATGCAATCTGTCTTCGGTTCGGCACATCATGGCGTGAGCTCTCTCTCTCTCTCTCTCTCTCTCTCTCTCTCTCTCTCTCTCTCTCTCTCTCTCTCTCTCATGATATTATATTTGCACAGTGGAACGTGCCGACGATTCTCATCGGAGCAACTTTTCTGGTGTTTCTCCTATTAGCAAAGTACATTGTAAGATTTTTCAAGTACTTTTGCTTCTTATATATACACATATATATTCCAATAATACAGGTAAACCTTTATAAATTAATACAGTCGGATTTGACAAAATTCTATTAATTTAGCGAAATATTAAATTATCGAGCTAATAATTTAGTACGTTTTTACCGAGTCGGGACCGTAAGAAATTATTATTTAAGCGAAGTTATTAATTTATCGAGTATTAATTTATTGAGGTTCTACTGTATATATATTGGAAAACATAAACCAATTACTCGATTATCAATTTTTCTGACATACGTTGAGAGAAATGAATGCAGGGAAAGAAGAAGAAGAAGTTATTCTGGATAGCTGCAATCGCTCCTCTAATCTCCGTCATTCTATCGACTTTCTTCGTCTACATTACCCATGCAGACAAAAAAGGAGTACAAATTGTAAGACCTTACTTCATTTACTTGAAATTAACCACTTTTATAGTTACATAAATATAATTTTTTTTTAATTTTTTTTTATGACAATTAGGTAAAGCATATAGAAAAAGGAATTAATCGTCCATCGGTAGACGAAATTTATTTTACGGGAGATTATCTCTTGAAAGGTGTTAAAATAGGCATAGTGGCCGGCATGGTTGCCCTCACGGTAATTTTTTTATTTTATTTTTTTTTTTCTTTTCAAGAATCATATTAATAACCGGTAATTCGAACGGGATATATATCAGGAAGCTGTTGCGATCGGAAGAACTTTTGCTGCGATGAAAGACTATCAAATAGATGGAAACAAAGAAATGATTGCTCTTGGTGCAATGAATATTGCTGGTTCAATGACATCTTGCTATGTGGCTACAGGTAATAATTCGATTCCTCGATGAAACAATATTCGGACATGTAAACAACGATGCTTTGAATCTCATAAAAAGACGATTTTCGTTCGGAACAAGATTTCGGAAAATTGGAAATTCGGGATTCGGGATTTAAATTTTACCCGATTCCGTACTTCGGGAAATCCCGAAGTTTTCAAATTATGCAATTCTAGTTTCAGTTTTCAACTTATGTTACTTTATTTTTAATTTTCAACTAATGATTTTTTTTGTTTCTAAGTACTATCATCACAAATTTGTCTTCAAGGTATGAAGAAATTCTCAAATCCCGACCCTTTTTTTAAAATATGGGATTTTCCGGAAATCCCGAAATTTTGTGTCCGAATTAGTGAATTCGAGATTAATCATGCCGTATCTTCACAACCAAACAAGACCTAAGAATATTGCACGGATAAAAAAATGTGTTAAATATATGGTTTTATTTGCAGGTTCATTTTCGAGATCGGCTGTAAATTTCATGGCCGGATGCCAAACGGCAGTTTCTAACATAGTGATGTCGATTGTTATACTTTTGACGTTACTATTCATCACACCACTTTTCGAGTACACGCCAAACGCAATCCTATCTTCAATCATCATCTCTGCAGTACTTGGCTTAATTGACTACGAAGCCGCAATTCTTATTTGGAAGATCGATAAATTCGATTTCATCGCTTGCATGGGAGCCTTTTTCGGCGTCGTTTTTATCTCCGTCGAAATGGGACTCTTGATTGCAGTAAAAAAAAAAAAAAATTTGTTATTTTCAAAAAATTGTTTTTTTATCATTTCGAGTTTTTGGTGAATTTTATAATTTATTATTATATAGGTATCGATATCTTTCGCTAAGTTACTCTTACAAGTAACAAGACCAAGAACGGCACTTCTTGGAAAAATCCCGGGATCGAATGTTTATCGGAATATTCAACAGTATCCGGAGGCAACTAAAGTCCCCGGAGTTTTGATTATAAGGGTCGATTCCGCAATATACTTCTCGAATTCGAATTATATTAGGGAGAGGTAAATCGAATGAAATCTATTCTTGTTGTGAAAAAGAAGAAAAAAGCACGTAAAATTACGAAACTAATGGTTTTCTTTTTTCCGAAATTGTGTAGGTTATTGAGGTGGCTGACGGATGAAGACGAGCAGCTGAAAGCCGACGGACTTCCTCAAATTCAATTTTTGATTGTAGAAATGTCTCGTAAGTAAAATTTTTAGTTTATTATTGCATTTAGTACCCCTGTGTTATATCGAATTGCTTAAAAACTCCCCATGATATTAATATTAGCAAAAAAAACCCTTTTAATGCATTTTTTTTAGCACACAACCCCTGAAATAGTGAGTTTCTAGGAGTAGTTTGCTAAAATAAATTGAACTGCATGCGATTTTTCGCAATAAATCCATAAATATTTACCAAAATTTTTACGTGTAAAATATTTAAATTCTTATCGTCTTTTCATGGTACTTTTATAGCCGTTACGGACATCGACACGAGTGGTATCCATGCACTGGAAGAACTGGAAAAAGGTCTTCAGAAGAGATCTGTTCAGGTAAAAACGAATCGAACTTCGTACTTTATTTAAAAAAAAAAAAATTCTTTTTATAAGCACAAATAAATATGACTCGAAAATTTACCTGAAAAAAAGCATTTGTTTTTGTTCGAACAGCTTGTTCTTGCAAATCCCGGGCCAGTAGTTATGGACAAGTTGCATGCATCGAAGCTTACGAATGTAATAGGCGAAGATAAGATTTTTCTGACCGTAGCGGACGCTGTCCAAACATTTTCGCCTAAATTTGCTGAGGAGGTTTGAAGCCTAAGTTGTTTCGGTACTGAAATCGAGGAATCTTCTCGAGATTCTTCGATGTGTAAATAATGCGCCAGCACACCAATTGCGAAAGAGTTCTTTCTCTTCACAAGAAGTGATAGTCTAATCCTATATAGTTTATACTCTGTTTACGAAAAATACGGAAGTTTCTACTGAAATGTGTTTCACAAAATTTATTTTTGATATTGTATGAAATGACATTCATTAATAATTAAGCAGAAGAATATTATACAATACATCGTGAACATCAAATGGTACAACTATCTCCTTAAACGCACAACAGTCACTGATATATTACTTTAAAAATAAAATATATATATATATATATATATATATATATATATATATATATATATATTATTTTGTGAAAATAACTCTAGCAATAAAATAATAATAATTTTTTTTCATATTAAGATATTAAAATAAGTAGTAGACTTTTTTTTTTTTTTTTTTTTTAATATTATAATGAATGGAATATATCTAACATGTAATTTTCTAAAAAAATGTTTACAAATTTCATTTCAACAAATAAATATTTCTAAAATTCAAATAAAATGCTAAGGCCTCGTTTGGTTGCCAAGATAAGCATGATTAACTAAATAGTTTGACTTAATTTGATGTTTGGTATCTTCAATAAATTGCCGGGTCGACCCGCCAAAATTATATAATTATGCCTTATCTTGCCTTCTAATGAGTTTTTTTATTGGACGTTTCAAGCTCCAATAAAATAGTTGAGTTTCATTAGATTATTTAATCTTATCTTGCCAACCAAACGGGGCCTAAACTTATACAATTATGCTAATTGGTACAAATTTATAATTAAAATTTTTATAGTATTCAATATTCATTGTAAGTTTTATGTATCTTGTACACTTTTTTTTAAAATCTGAATATATATATATAAAAGGGAACGTCGTAGGCGTTATTGCGGAGACCACCGTTGCAACTTCACGGGAATTTACCGGCCGAAGCGAACACTTGTTAATTAAAATGCTAAAAATAGATTTAGAAATTATAATATGCTAATTTATTAAAATAATATTACAATAAAAAATTAATGTTATATCAATGTTACAACAACCTCCTTTAAAGCCTTTAAATGTGCAAAAGGGTGAAAAAAATACAGAAAATTCCAATTTGGGGGTTAAAATTTTAATAGAAATCATAAAATTTAGGGACCTAAGTTGAAACTTTTGAAAACTTGAGTGACTAAATCCATTCCCGCCGCCACAAAAAACACACCACGAACACCGCCAGAAGCCGTTCGACCCCATTCTAGTCCGTTCTATTAGAGATAATCCCAAAGATATTTGATTTGATTATATGCAATATTTGATTTAATTGTAAATATCATTAGGATATTTGATTTGATTTTATATACATTTATTAAAGAATATTTGCTTGTTCCTTTTTGATCATGCATGTATATATATATATATATATATATATAAGAATATAGTGTTGGTTAATGAAAAATATGAAAAATATTATTCATATTATTATTTTTACATGGTATACATAGCAACATTTTTTTTAACAAACCTCTCTCTCATTCTTCTAATACCTCTACACCTCAAATTACACCATGGCCAATACTGCTACTCCTCCAACTACCACTATTGATACAAGCTAAACACTTATTACCATCAATGTATTTGCTCAGGCCCCTCTTAAACTTTCCTCTACTAATTACACCTCATGGAAATTCCAATTTCAAACCATTTTTCTTGGTTATGATCTCATTGGTTATATTGATGGAACCAAACCTTGCCCACCCGCTACCATCACTACAAACCAAACAACACAACCGAACCCTGCCCATACTTTTTGGATTCGTCAGGATCAACTTATACTCAACGCTATTATTGGCTCACTTTCTCCTACAATCATTCATTTCATTGCCCGTGCAACAACATCTCGTGAAGCTTGGACTATTCTCGCTAATACTTATGCCAAAGCATCTCGAGGGCGGATCAAACAAGTTAAAAGCCACCTCAAAAACCCTACTAAAGGCGCTCAAAGCATAACATAATTTCTACAATCTGTCAAAGCTCGGGCAGATGAACTTGCGTTATTGGGTATCCCTATGGATGATGATGATCTAGTGGAAAAAATTCTTGACGGTCTCGGCAATGATTACAAAGATCTTGTCAATGTTGTCAACGCTCGTGACACACTGATCACATTTGATGAGCTTCATGAAAAACTACTCACTTTTGAAGCGCATTTGCAAGAGAAGAAAACCCGATCAGTCTTATATGCCAGTCACTACCAATCCCGCACAACGCACACATACAGATCTGCGTACCTCTGGGTGACGTCCACCATCGACCAACACCAAATGGCGTCCTTCCTTCAATTGGCGACCTTCTTCGGGTCAAAGTCAATCTCGAGGTGATCGTTCACTATCACGACCATATCTTGGCCACTGTCAAATTTGTGGTATTCAAGGTCATACTCCCAAACGATGTCCTTCATTTCGCCTTGTACCGAATGACTCATTGTCCTCAACTCAAACTCCGATTGGCCGTTCTACAACACCATGGCAACCTAGGGCTCATTTTGCTGCCACCTCTGCATCTGCAACTCCACCGTGGCTCCTTGACAGTGGTGTCTCTCATCATGTCACTGCCGACCTGAGCAACTTATCTCTTCATGCACCATACACAGGCACATACGACGTTATGATTGGCGATGGCACGGGTCTACCGATAACACATATTGGTTCCACTTCCCTCATTACCCCGACCGCTTCGTTCAATTTATCTAATGTTTATGTGTTCCCAGCATGAAAAAGAATTTAATATCTATTTTACAATTCTGCCTCACTAATAATGTATCCTTTGAATTCTTACCATTTCATTTTCTTGTGAAGGAACTTCGCACGGGGGCAATTCTACAAAAGGGCCAAACGAAGGATGGAGTGTATGAGTGGCCGACTTCCTCATCCCTGAAACCACCTCTAATTGCCTTTTCTAGTGCCAAAACCACTTCGTCCGAGTGGCATCATAGATTAGGTCATCCGTCTTTCTCTATTCTAAAACATGTTGCGTCTCATTATAACTTAGATTTGTCGTCTTCAATTATGCCTAATTCATGTAATGCATGCCACTGCAATAAAAGTCACAAACTCCCTTTTTCTACCACATCACTTGTTTCAACTCAACCTCTTCAAACTATTTTTTCCGACGTGCATGATGGTTTTAAATATTATGTTATTTTTGTTGATCATTTTACAAAATATACATGGTTTTATACACTCAAGCACAAATCAAATGTTTACGATGTCTTCAAACAATTCAAAACAATTGTCGAAAACTACTTTGACAGAAAAATTAAAACTCTTTATTCTGACAATGGTGGCGAATATATTAGCCTAACTTCCTATTTAGCTACTCACGGTATTTCTCACCTTAAAACACCACCTCACACACCGGAACATAATGGTTTTTCTGAAAGACGTCACCGTCACATAGTCGAAATTGGTCTCACACTTCTCTCTCATGCTTCACTTACTTTAACTTTTTGGTCGCATGCATTCATCACTGTTGTTTATCTAATAAATCGTATGCCGACTCTAACATTAAATCTCTTGTCACCTTTTGAAAAGATTTTTGGTACCTCTCCTAACTATTCTAAACTCAAGATCTTTGGTTGCCTATGTTACCCTTGGCTTCGACCATATTCTTTCCATAAACTAGAATCTCGCTCTACACCTTGTGTCTTCCTTGGGTACTCTCTCACACAAAGTGCATATTTTTGTTATGATCCTTCTAACAAACGTCAAGTTTGTTGAATCGGTTTTCCCGTTCTCTTCCCTTCATACCCATTTACCTCGCCCTGAACCACACAGCATCTCCACATGGATCCCGCCACCTCTACAAATTTTGTCACAAGAAACTCACCTCCGGCCACTCTCCACGCCATCTAACGAGCGGTCTCCTTATATGCTCTCGAGTGAAGTACCACCCAATCCATCAGCACTCTCAAATACTCCACCGCCTCTAAACCCACCGACTATAACCTTAGCACCGACCCAATCACCTAATCTCGCAAACTCTCCTGAACCAAATATCCAACCCATATCCTCAAACACTCCATCACCTCTAAACCCACCAACTGTAACCTTAGCACCGACTCAATCACCTAATCGCACAAACCCTCATGAACCAAACATCCAACAAGCCATACATGTACCTGAAAACCATAACTCACACCGTATGACTACACGGGCCAAAAATTCAATCCACAAACCTACCCAAAACTTGAACCTCACTGCCCAACTTTCCAATAACACTGAGTTGGAACCCACAACTGCGACCCAAGCCATCAAAGATCCTAAATGGTGTCAAGCCATGTCTGAAGAATATGATGCTATTGTTCGAAATGGGACATGGGAGTTAGTTCCATATGTACCTTCCCAAAATATTGTTGGTTGCAAATGGATTTTCCGAACTAAACGTCACTCCGATGGTTCAATTGATAGGTACAAGGCTCGGTTGGTTGCTAAAGGATTTCAGCAGCGACCCGGTGTAGATTACAATGATACATTTAGCCCAGTCATTAAGCCTACAACAGTTTGGATTGTCCTTAGTATAACTATAAGTCGTGGATGGTCTCTCCGACAACTCGATGTGAATAATGCCTTTTTACAAGGGCATCTCAGCGAAGATGTATATATGGCTCAACCACAAGGTTTTGTTGATCCCGACTACCCAACACACGTGCGTAAGCTTCACAAGGCAATATATGGCCTTAAACAAGCTCCGCGTGCATGGTACAATGAGCTTCGTCAATTTCTTATTGCAATTGGATTTCGAAACTCACATGCATATACGTCTATTTTTATTCTCCACACTAGTAATCAATGTGTATATCTTCTTGTCTACGTGGATGATATTATAATCACAGGTGACAGTAATGCTACAGTCAACCAGATTGTTACATCTCTCTCTCATCGATTTTTCATTAAAGATCTTGGACCGCTTGCCTACTTCCTTGGTGTGGAAGTCACTCCGCACGAACATGGAGTTATTCTTTCTCAACGCCGGTACATTCTCGATCTTCTTTCTCGTACCAATATGATTGATAGCAAATCAGTACTCACGCCTCTCCCCACTAGTCCAACACTTACGCTTCACTCGGGCACTACTCTTACTGATCCAACGGAATACAGAGCCCCCGTGGGTAGCTTACAGTACTTGTCTCTTACTCAGCCATAAATAGCTTTTACAGTAAACAAGCTATCTCAAATTCTCAATACATGCATCGTCCAACCACCGACCATTGGACTTCAGCTAAGCGCCTCTTACGCTATCTTTCTGGTACTTCTGATTATGGAATATGTCTCTATCGTGATACTCCACTGTCACTCCATGCCTTTTCCGATGCGGATTGGGCGGGAAATAAGGATGATTTCTCTTCTACCAGTGCTTATATTGTTTATCTCGGTCGCAATCCTATTTCGTGGAGTTCCAAGAAGCAACGTACAATTGCTCGCTCTTCCACTGAGCCGAATATCGGTCTGTTGCTGCTACAGCTGCTGAATTATCTTGGATAAGTTCTCTTCTCACCGATCTCCATATCCAACTACCTCAGTCACCCGTTATCTACTGTGATAATATTGGAGCTACACAATTGTGTTCTAATCCAGTATTCCATTCTCGTATGAAGCATGTTGCCATTGACTCTAACTTCATTAGAGTTCAAGTTCAAAATGGATATCTACGAGTTGCTCATGTCTCATCCACCGATCAATTAGCCGGTGCTCTCACCAAACCACTACCTCGAGCTCGATTTCTTTATCTTAGAGACAAGATTGGACTCTCCTCACGGAGCTCCATCTTGAGGGGGCATATTAGAGATAATCCCAAAGATATTTGATTTGATTATATGCAATATTTGATTTAATTGTAAATATCATTAGGATATTTGATTTGATTTTATATACATTTATTAAAGAATATTTGCTTGATCCTTTTTGATCATGCATGTATGTATATATAAGAATGTAGTGTTGGTTAATGGAAAATATGAAAAACATTATTCATATTATTATTTCTACACGTTCCGTCTGATAAATTGCCGTCACGGTGCGCGAGAGCCGCATATATCCCCAACTCCACAACAATTGCTTTAATAGTGTAATGATTAATGAGTCTTGACTAGGTAGAATAGGCCGCGCCTCAATCCTCACACACTTAGTAGCGTGATGGTTCGACATCCTTTCAATATGCCTCTTACATCCTTGTAAATATTTTTTTATTACGTCGTATAGTGGATCGAGAATTGTTTGAACACTACCAGACCGACGTGGATATATACCATTTGTTGTATATCCTTGCTTGTATTCTATACGGTTGAGTGTAAATCATATGCGGGATGTAATAGTAATAGAGATTGTATACAAAATATATGGTAATTGTATACGATTGGGGACTATACATATATTTAAAATTAAGATGGTTTATACAAAATTTAGGGTTAAATACAAAAACATCCTTATACTATGAACTTTATATCATATACCCCGTGTATTATATATAGATACAAAAACCCCCTACTGTTACATTATTTCCAAAATAATATTAAAATTTACACACACATATATATATATATATATGGGTTTGTTTGAACAATTTCCCACTATATTTATTTACCATTTTCAGTCCATTTTACTTGGGATATTTCGGTATTTATATTTTTTTTTTCCAAAACATCTAATTGCTTAAAAAAAAATTCATTTTCTGAATAAAACCAATTATTTTTATCATTTTGAGTTTCTTAATTTTTTCTTAAATGTCTTCAGGAAGTTCAAACATCCTAAGATTACAAACATCTTTACAATTCTATGGTTGTTGAGGGGGCGTATTGGAGATATTAATATTAATGATAGATTTCAGTAACTATTGAGGTGGTCGTTATAGAGAGAGAGAGAGAGAGAGAGAGAGAGAGAGAGAGAGAGAGAGAGAGAGAGAGAGAGAGAGAGAGAGAGAGAGAGAGAGAGAGAGAGAGAGAGAGAGAGAGAGAGAGAGAGAGAGAGAGAGAGAGAGAGAGAGAGAGAGAGAGATTTGAAGTGTGAAAGAACGACGGAAGATGAGAGAGAGAAAAAGAAGTGCGACGGCAATGGCAGGTTTGTCTTTAGATTTTTAACTCTGCAAATGATATTTTGAAAATTAGCAACACATACTTCAATCTATCTAGCATACGACCAGACGGCTAGTAAATCGACTATACAAATTACACACTAATCGACTATGATATAATCACATTCTGCTCATCAGCACAAATACTTCAATCCATCCAGCATACGACCAGACGGCTAGTAAATCGACTATACAAATCACACACTAATCGACTATGATATAATCATAGTTTTATCAGCACACATACTTCAATCCATCCAGCATACGGCCAGACGAAATCACACACTAATCGACTATCAACATTTTTAAATTTTAAGGGGGTTTCATACCAACATCAAGTTTCCGTATATCTCTTTTACCTTTCTTCTTACTGTCGCCTGCATAAAACGAGAAAAATGGCGTCATGCAAAACAAAATTAGGTTAAATAATTGAATAAAATGTAGAAGCCTAATCACTCACGACTTGATTTTTCTTTAGTCCGCATTCTCTTTGTTCGAACGATTTTTTTGTTTTGCGTTGGTGCAGCAGCGGCGTTGTTTCTTGTTATATCAAAGCCGGAACCCTAATCGATTGCATAGACGTCGTTTCAAAGAAATGGTGGTCGGAGAAGACGACTACGGCGGAGGGAGGAAGCGTGAGGCGTGGCGGTTTCCGGGGGAGGGAGACAGGGTTTTTTTTGCAGTAGTATAGTTGCGGAACCCTGGTTAGTCGACAGCGGCGGCGTTGTTCCTGGTTATATCGAAGCGGGAACACTAATCGACTCGGAGACGTCGTTTTCCTTGCAATGACGGTGGGAGAAGACGATTACGACGGAGGGAGGAAACGTCCGGTGGGGCAGTTTATAGGGAGGAAGACAGGGAGTTTTTTTTTTTGCAGTTTTTCTGATTTTTTTGTGATTTTGATTTTGCACGATTTGCAGGAGCGCGTGATAGGCTGATCAGGTGCAGGGGGCAAAATTGGAAAACAGGTGGCTGACACTAGAGTATGGGCTTTTCTTACATGCCATAAAATATTTT
>NW_012192899.1:745784-767894 GCF_000504015.1 Erythranthe guttata
CCGACGAGCCGGCTCGTATAAAGCTCGAACTCGAACTCGAGTTTTTCGAGCTCGAGCTCGAGCTTTCTAACGAGCTGAGCTCGAGCCGATTTTTAGTTGTTCATGAGCTCGCGAGCCTTATTTATTATTATTATTTTTTTTTTTTATATGTTATTTTTATTTCAATAATATATAATAATATAAAATATTATAGAAATAAATAAAAATATTAAAAATATATATAACTACAATTTATTTTTTATTTTGTATTTTTATTAAATAATTTTTAATAATAATAAAATAATGATTAGAAAATTATTAAAAAAAAATGAGCTTGGGCTCGAGCTCGAGCTCGAGCCAAAAAAACAGGAACTCGACGAGCTCGAGCTCGAGCTCGACAAAATAGACTCGAGCTCGAGCTCGAGCCAGCCAAAAGAGGCGAGCTCGGCTCGTTCACACCCCTAGTTATGTCAAAGAGCCCCTAATAAATAATATAATACTTGATTTATAATATAAAAACACATATGGTCGCAGACAGTAATATTGCACTAAGACAGTAAAATATTGTCGTTACAGCCGCGGACAATAATATTACTGAAAAAGAGGTTTTAAAAAAATGTCAACGCTTGTTGACCTGTCAGATTTGTTTTTTTTTTTTTTTAAATAATCAACGCCTGAGACCGGCGGTCAATGACGATCACCCACGACGACAGTCAAAATTGGGTTCGGAGTCAAAGCTGATAATTGAGGAAATTTGGACTAACTTAAGGTTTAAATTATGAAATTGGGTGTGAATTGGGGTTTGAATGAGTTAGGGGTACTGTTGGTAAATATAAAAGAATTTGTCTTAGTTGCAAATAAAGTTTGGACGGGTGAATATATTTGCTAGCAAGAAAAGTAGGATTAGGGGTGCAACTTGGAACGAAAAATTCAATTTCCGCCGGTTCTGATTGAAAAAGTTCCAAATTTGGAACAACTTTTTTCATTCTGACTTCCGAAATTCCGATTTCCGAATTTTTCCGATTTTTTTGGATTGGAATTGGAATTATATAAAATAAATTTGGAATTTCCGATTTCCGATCCGATTTGATTTCCGAAATTAATTCTGAAAAATTCCGATTTTTTTTTCCAAAAAATACACCTATAAATAATAAAAATTATATAATACTTATTTTTCCGAAAAATATACATGTAAGTTTTGTTTTAGGATTTTGACATAATGTATTGTTATAGAAGTTTTATTAGATATTATGTTGTGTTTATTTTTATTTATTTTTTGAAATGAAATTTAGTAATTATTAGTTTTATTTTTATCGACGTGAATGTTCTTATTTTTCGAAAATTATGAACATTTGAGAAAATTTCCGCTAAGTTTTGAAATTTTTAAGCTTATGTGATTTCCGATTTTTTTCCAAAATTCGGAAATTTTCGAGCCTTTTGGAATCGGAATGAATTTTTAGATTCCGAATTTTTTTGGAATCGGAATTGGAATTGATTTTGTAATTCTGATTTTTTTGGAAATTTTCCGAAGAGGCTAATTTCGATTCGATCCATCCGACTTTCACCCCTATGTAGGATGTCCCTGGCCTCTTTTAATAAGTGTTCTTGTTACATGGGTTTTTGTAATTTCCCCTGTTAAAGATTGGGTTAACATGTAATATTTGTTAAAACTGAGGGTCAATATTTAATTACTAGATAAATTAGGATTTTGGACAAAAGAGATTGTATGTAAACCTCGAAGAACATAGCAGCAGAAAGTAATGGCTGTACCACTAGCATTCCGCAATCTAATTAATCAATTGCAACGCTGCAAATATGCATCAATTTTCCCCAAATTATCAAATCAAATTCACAGAAGAAATCTCTCTCTCATCTTTTCCACTTCTTACAAACCCACCAATCCTCGGACTCTTGTCTCCTCTAAACTCGCTAAAGGCAAGTACCATTTCTTCTCATTACATTTACGAAAAGATTCAATCTTTTAATTCCTTCTGAGGTTAATTCACAAGTAAAAAAAAAAAAAGATATGTGTATTATTTCTGATTCTTGATAATGCCCACAATTTTTTTTTTAAAGTCTATTTTATGTTTATGGGATTACAGAAAAAATTCTGGTACTGAAGTCAACGGAAGAGTTGACCATCTGGGATTTTCTGACAAAATTATATAGTTGCCTTAAGTGTAATTTTTTTGTGAAGATTCTTGAAAAGTTGAGTGAATTATGTGTGAGAAGATAAATTAATAACCTCGATTGAATTATAGTTTCTTCTGGTCCCGACTCGGTAAAAACCTATTCAATTATTAGTTCGATAATTTAATATTTCGCTAATTTAATAGAATTTTGCTAGTTTCGGCTGCATTAATTTATAGAGATTTAACTGTATATGATTGTGTCTGAATTCTAAATGAATGTGCGTTGTTAAAATATGCATAGAGGACACTTTGGTACTAAGGAAAGATGAGAGATTGGGTAATGGAGAAGTGAGCAGCTTGGAGCCGGTTTCGAGTTCAACCACAATTGCGGCCATAGTGACTTCGTTGGGGGGCCCACCGGGTGCAGTGGGGATTATTCGATTATCCGGTCCATCTGCGGTTTATATTGTTGGTCGGATTTTTCAACCCAAATCAAGAAAGAGGAGAAAGGACTTTTCTTGGTCGCCTACTAGCCATGTTGTTGAGTATGGTGTTGTTTTCGATTCAAATTGCAATGTCATCGATGAGGTACTGCTAATCTTTTTTTTTTTTTTTTTGTTTCTTGAATAAATGATGTTGTGAATGAGATTTTTGCAGATTGTGTTTATTTTGATGACTTTAGTGAATGCTACAATTTCTGCTGAGGGAAAATCAGTTACTTTATAAGTGTTGATCGAAAGTAAAGAAGGCGAAATTTAGCGTTCTGGTTTCTCTTTTGATGAGTTTTGTTTCGTCGAAAGTTATCTAAGCTAGAGAGAGAACTTTGGCTTCTTTTGGTTCGCCTTCTATCTTGTGATTCGTTATCTAGCTCGTAAATGACTTAATTCAATTTTTTTTTAATCTAGTTTTTTTTAATCAAATTATCTTAAAGCAAATTAGAAATGAGATGAAGAGGCCAATGAAGGGAAAGTTATTGAACACAGTTTAGGTGGTGTTTTGCAAAAGCTTATTCAAAAGCAGAAGTTATTGATTATGAGTTAAGTGGGTATTAAGTGCTTATTTCTAAAAGTTGCAGGTGTTTGTAAATACGCTGGAAAATGAACTTAAATTGACAAAAGCAGGTCTCAAGGTGCTTTTGGAAAAAATAGCTTAAAACAACTTATTTTAAGAGAAGCTGATTTTGCAAACACATAAAAACAGATTATGAGCAAAAAAAAAAAGCTCAGAAGCTGTTTCGAAATGCTTTTGCAAACAACTCCTGAGTGTAATCAAGATAATATTTTTACATGAAAATAAATGAAATTCGGAGTTTTTTTGCACTAGGTGTTGGTTGTACCTATGTTGGGTCCGAAATCGTATACTCGTGAAGATGTGATCGAGCTTCAGTGTCATGGCAGTGAAGTGTGTCTGCGTCGTGTCTTAAGGGCTTGCCTAGATGCTGGTGCCAGGCTGGCAGAACCAGGTTTTTGCTTCTTCTTGATTTTTTGCTCGATTAATATATGAATATAAATACTATCTTCCTAATTCGTTGACTCGGAATTCTGTTAGGAGGCCGTCGGACCGTAAATGTTTTCTAGTGCCGTCATATGTATAACATTTATTCTTTTAATAATACTCTGAGGCCTCGTTTGGTTGGGGAGATTAGCTATTATGAACAAAATAATTGGACTTTGTTTGATGTTTGGTATCCCCAATAATTTGCCGGGTCGACCCGCAAATATTAGGTTATCATGGCTTATCTTGCCTCTTAAGGTGTTTTTTTGTTGGACGTTCTGTGGCCCGATAAAATAATTGGGTTTTCATTAGATTATGTAATCTTATCTTGACAACCAACGATGCCTGAATTTCAAATTTAACGAGATTCTATGGTTCAACTATGTGGTAACTAGATGTAACACAACATTAAAATGGTTCGTACTAGCTATTAAATCTTGAAATGATTTTAAATGTATGCGTTTTCTTTTCCTGATTTCCGATGGAGGTTCTCGAAATATTTGCCGGGTCGACTCGCAAATATTTATTGGATCTTCCAAGGTCTAATAATACAATTGGGTTTCATTAGATTATTTAATCTTATCTTGGCTGATCTTATCTTTTCTCAACCAAACGAGACCTTAGAGTTTCATTTAGTTTAGTTTTTTTTTCTACTTTCACTTTCGAGCAATATTTATTAATAAATGTTCGATCTTGCAGGTGAATTCACTCTCCGTGCTTTTTTAAACGGCCGTTTAGATCTAGCCCAGGCTGAAAATGTGGGAAAACTTATATCAGCTAATTCAACAGCTGCTGCAGATTCTGCATTGGCAGGAATACAGGTCCCGTTTTAAAAAAAATTCATTTAAAAATTTATTGGATCGAATCAACATTCATGTAATAATAATGATTGTCGCATTAATTCCATCATGTGAAAAAAAATATAAATAAAAATCAGAATTTTTATTTATATTGTGACAGGGGGGCTTTTCCGGTATGGTGAAATTGTTAAGAGCACAGTGCATTGAGTTACTAACAGAGATAGAAGCTCGCCTTGATTTTGACGATGAGATGCCGCCCCTCGATTCCGGTTTAGTCGTAAATAAAATATGTACGATGTTGCGGGAAGTGGATAATGCTTTGGAAACTGCCAATTACGACAAGCTTCTACAGTCAGGTGTACAGGTACTTTGTCGATCATATATTTTCGGATTAAATTTTAATTTTTATACGATGGAATTATTGAGAAAATATAGTAAGAAATTGTGCTCCCTCCGTCGCACAATATATGTTGCGCACATACTAAGAAAATCAATGAAATATGCATCGATTAAGGCTAAAGGTATAAAAAATCACTAAAATACCCGTATTGTTAATTGTTTCTCGGCTAATTATCTTTCAATTAATTAAAAGTGATAAAGGGTAAAATTGAAAAATGTGCAACTATTGCATTATTGGAATTATAAAGTCACAAATAATTTGGGACTAGGGGTGTAAATCGGACGGATCGGATCGGAATTAGCCCTTTCCGAAAAAATTGAAAAAACTCCGGAGAGAATCGGAATCCGAATTCTGGAAATTGGAATGAAAAAACTTGTTCTAAAATCGGAAATCGGTGGAATTTGGAAAATTTTAATTTTTGGTCACCTAAATTATAAAATACACAATAATTTTGGTATTTTAAGTGTAATATCCGGAAAACAAAATTTGGAATTTGCGATTATTTTCGGAACTTATAATGTGAACGGAAATCGGAATCTCATATATTTTCCAATTCCAATCCAAGTAATTTCCCTGAAAAACCGGAACTCGGAATTTTGGAATTCAGATTGAAAATTATTGTTCCAAATTCGGAAAATTTCTGATCGGAATCGGCGGAAATCGGAAATTTCGGTCCAATTCCCACCTCAATTTGGGACGCAAAAATTACTCCAAAGAGAATATTTTGGGGGCATATAAAATTCTGTTGTTTCTTCTTGTATTTTGATCATAGTTTTGATTTTTGAATTATTGG
The DNA here is from genome assembly GCF_000504015.1 of Erythranthe guttata. Next base: position 751,383 of record NW_012192899.1, read on the forward strand.
CTTTGTGGTGTAACATTACTAAAGTGTGTGCAGATAGCAATTGTTGGCCGACCAAATGTTGGGAAATCGAGCCTTCTTAACGCATGGAGCAAAGTATGTTTCAAAAGCTTATTCTCCTCTATAAATCCTTTTTCGTTGCTAGTTTTCCTCCTCGTAATTTGTACTATGATTATTGTGCCCTAAATTGCATTAGGGTTCTTTATTCTTACCCTCGTTATGATGATTTATTTGCTATATTTTCACGAACTACCTTTTGTTTACGCCTTTACTTGAATTCACGAAAAGGGTCAAGTCCTTTAGTTTCGTTTTTACTTTACATAATACGAGTTCGGTTCATTCAATTTTTGTAGTAGGCGGTGTCTTGTATATCTTTAACAGGGTACTTCAATTTATTTGTCCCTTTTTTTTGATTTAATTTCAAAATGTAGAATCGGAATTATTTCTATGCAATTCCTAATAGTGTAGTTGTGCGTACATTTTTAGCGTAACAGAGTGAGAGAGCAATAGTTACAAATATTGCCGGCACAACAAGAGATATAGTAGAAGCCAATATTACTGTCGGTGGAATTCCCGTCACACTTCTCGATACAGCTGGTATTAGGGACACCGATGATGTCGTCGAAAAAATCGGTAAGCCTATTATTCCTCTTTTATTTTTTTATTTTTTTATTGTATTTATTTATTATATTTTTTGTTATTTTGATATTTTTGGTTGAAGGTGTTGAAAGGTCTGAAGCAGTCGCGACGAGTGCTGATGTCATCGTGTTGACCGTGAGTGCTGCCGAGGGGTGGACTTTAGAGGATGACAGGCTTCTCGAAAGGATTCAAAGCAATAAGGTCTGTCGTCATTTTTTTTTGGGTAAATTCCACTTTCCCCCTTGTACTTTGGCTCGATATCACTTTACCCCTTCTACTCTCGATTGCATCAATTTGCCCCCTGTACTTCAAAAATTGTCTCAATGTCAGGCATTTGACCTTAACACCGTTTGATCTAAGCTCTGAAATTACAAAAAAACACCACCCCTCTCAGTTTAAATAATTATTAAAAAACAAAAAATAAATTAAAAAACAAAATAAAATAATAAAAAAATTAAGACAACGAGAAAACATAGTCTACGATGGCAGCAACAATTTTTTTTTCTTTAATTTTTTAATTTTTTTTAATAATTATTTAAACTGGGAGGGGTGATTTTTTTAATTTTCGGACTTAGATCTAACGGTGTTGAGGTTAAATGTCCAAAAACTAACGACGGGGGCTACATTGATACCATTTTTCAAGTATAGGGGGGCAAATCGATGCAATTGAGAGTAGTAGGGGGTAAAGTGATATCGAGCCAAAGTACAAGGGGGAAAGTGGAATTAACCCTTTTTTTTTTTTTCCGGGCGGGAACTTATGATAACATGCTTATTAATCGTTTTGCGTGAATCGACAGAGGGCATCTTCATCGAGTACTCCGTTAGTTCTTGTGGTGAACAAAATCGATTGCGCTTCTTCGTCTTCTAATTGTGAATGGGCCGATAGACTTTCGAGCTCTTTCGACAAACTCGTATTTACATGTGCTGTGACCGGTCAAGGCATCTCCGATTTAGAATCTTCTATAGTGGATCTCGTCGGTCTCAATAAGATTCCTTGTGGGGGCCGCAAATGGACTGTCAACCAGGTTACTCTCCTTTCGTTCATTCATTCATAATTATGTTTTATCGGAATTAACGATTAATTTAAAAATGTAATTAATTACCAGAGGCAATGCGAGCAGCTTGTTAGAGCGAGGGAGGCTTTCGTAAGGTTGCAATCTTCGATCGACGAAGAAATACCTTTCGATTTTTGGACAATTGATCTCAGAGAAGCAGCTTTAGCTCTTGCCCAAATAAGTGGAGAAGATATTTCCGAAGAAGTTTTGTCGAACATTTTCGGCAAATTCTGCATCGGCAAATAATTTTTTTTGCTGAAACCCGTTATTTGTCGTTCACATTTAATTTTGTAATTCCCTGCTATGTGTTACTATTCATTACCAAAAGATAACAATGAACATAATGTAAAAACAATTTTACATTTTTTCGGGTAAATTACAGCCACCCCAAACATGACGGGTTTTTTCGTAATTTGATCTTAACTCAGAGGTGGCCGCCGTAATTTACCCAATTTTTTATTGTATTATGATTAATGCAAGAAAAATAATTCAAATAATCAAAGAATTATTGCAGGAAAAAAAAAAAAATGGTAGAGAAGTGTAGTTTGTTTCTACTGGTGTTTTGCTCTCATTCTACATCCCCAACTTCCCTCACTTTGCACTTGTTTCGAACGGGATTTCCTCTTAAGTTCCGAAAGCTGGAATTCCCATTTCGCCCTCGACGCTCCCGATTCAAAACCGTCACTTTCTTGAAATTCTTGATTTAAAAGACTCGTGTACGCCTTGTTTAACTCAATGAACATGCGAGCCGATTCTTCTCTCTTGGATGGATCGCATACGTCGGGATGAAAACGAAGAGCCATTTTACGGTACGCCTTCTTTATTTGATCTACATTTGCACTCTTTGAATTTAAAGCAGATAGCTCTTTTTTGAATTCATCGGTCGCTTTGCACGAAATAACTCTCATTTTTTTCGGACGACAAAATGGTAGTATAATATAATTTGTAGCACTATTGAATTGAGAGATGTGAGTTACATTCATTGTAGTTAGTATTCAGTAATTCTTAGCTTGCAGATGTTATTTTGAACTGTTATAAGTCTTGTATATGTGTGTATATATATAATGTTTGCGACACAATAAACGCGGTTTCTGAATTCGGGGACACGTTTTTGACCAAGATTTGATTGAAGGAATTAACTTTGTTTTATCCACCATTTATTAGTTGCAACATCGTTTGACGGGGAGTTCTAAATCCTGGGATTTGGAGTTTTTCTGTGACAATGACAAAGTGATGTTCATGCTGGAGTTGGTGGAAATTGGTTTGAACTACATGAGTTTTTTAATTCAATTTTTTTTTTTCTTTTTTTTTTAAATAATTTTTTATTACTTTTCTATTGTTTTTTTTTATTGGAACCCAAAATTAATTTATTAGTTTTTCTTTTAAAAAGAAAGTAATTCTGATACGAATTATTTTTCCACTATTTGGTGGAAGCAAGCACTAGCGGAGCCATAATTTACAGCCCGGGGACACTGAATGCAGTAAAAAAAATCTGGGGGTCGTAGTTATTTATGTGTGTGAAAAAAAACTCGAAATTCACAAATAAATTATACAACGTTGATATACATTAGCTGAGTCAGGATTCTAAGTCCGTGGGGTCGATAATGCTTTAATATAAGAATTTTTTTAATTTTTATAGGAAAAATAATAAATCCGGGTAAATTACAAACACCTCCTGGGAAATGGTCAATTTACAAAAAAAAAAAAAAAACCCTCTTGTTTGGATAATTACATCTATCCCATCAACTATGTTTTTTTCTTACACCTCCACCCTGATGGTGTCAAATTCACATAATCATCTAGATTTCGTGGAATGTGCTCTAGTTTGTACTTGTTTTGTGTAAAAATACAGTTTCTGATGCACCACAGTTTGATATATACAAGCCAAAAAACACATATTATGATAATCTTGCTTCAAAATATAGAGTTCGAATTGGATAAAACGGGTACAAAGTGATAATATTCCATATAATCTCGAAAATTCCACTAAATTTGAGGAGTTGAGGGGGTGGTTGTAATTATCCAAACAAGAGGGGGTTTTCGTAATTTGACCATACCTCAGGGGTGGTTGTAATTTACCCTAATAAATCCAGAAAATATAGCAAAGTATAATTGAAAAAAAAAAGAAAAGTACTTTCTATAACTTAAAACCTATAATTGTGTGTTAGCTAGTGTGTGTACTAAATAATGTAAACCCTAATAAACTTTTGCTACCTAATTATCAAACTCAAAATTAAAACTCCTACTTAATCATGTTTCGACATTAATCGATCTGAATCGAAAACAAGCTGCCTTGTCGTCCCAGTACAACGAAATCTCGTCACCCACCTTCAAATTCCTGTCCTTATTAATCAACCCCATGCAGCCGAGGACAAATTCGTCTTTTCCCACCAGCTGCAAATAAGCATCTTGCCCGTCGTACTTCCTAGGCGAAGATTCTTGCGTAACATCAAAAATAATTACGTGAACCTTCACCCCCATAGCAATGTAGTTAGCCAATCCCATCTTCCAATACCGAAGCACGTGCTCAAACACGTCGTCCCACTCTAGTTCGATTATTCCCGAATCGATTTCGTGCTGGTTTATTGATTTCTTGATCCGCCAAGGGCCGTCGGAATCCGCCGCCGGAGGTGGATATATGTCACGTATCTCCACCAGCTGGCGGCGGCAGTATTGATCTCCGGCTGGTTCCGACATGCATATTCTTGATTCTTCTTCTTCTTCTTCTTTGGTTCGTAAGAACTCGTAATAGAATGTTTTCTTCGTGGAGTACAAGGTTTTCGAGATCATGGTTTTTTTTTTCTTCCCTTTTCTTGTAGGTTTGGCGCCTAGGAATATTTTGTTGTAAGAAGAATATTTTTTGTTGGTGTATTTATAGGGTTAGTGAAAGACTTAATTACCATGTATACAAGTCTAATATAGATTTGTAATTACTAATTAAGTGATGTGTATAATATATGCTTTTGGTAAATTTCTGGAGTTGTGTATATAGTTTCTTAATTAACGTTGTTAGTTCCATGTTTACTTAATAAGGCAAATAATTAATTATGTCGGATTTTGTAGATATTATATTACCTTGTTGTGAAGTAGCTTTTGTTTATTTATGACTTGTGAAAGAAGTTATCTATTGTAATATAGTGTTGTATTAAAAGTAGGGTTTTTTGTGAAGACGTCTTTACGAACAACCTTTATTGATCTACGTTTAGGTGTTTTATCTCCTCATCTCGTTAACATGTATTATAATAAACGCAAATTTAATGTTTATGATAAAAATAATTCTAATTTTATCAATTTTGACAACAAAAATTCGATTTTAATTTTTTTTTTTTCTGAATAATGTTCCCACCGTCGGAGACTTTCTTTCTTTATGTTTTTTCCGTCGCTGACCGGCGGTCAACAATGATCTCCAGTGGCGTTGATTTTTATTTTTTTTGAATTTATTTTCCGTCTGCCGCTGACCGTCGATAGTAATTTTATTGTGGTTGACAATAAAATTATTGTAAACACATTAATAATTCGACAAGTATGTCTCGAAAATTGACAAAAAATTCGACAAGTATGTCTCGAAAATTGTCGGCGGATTTCAAAAAGAAAAACTTCAAAATCGACTTCGAAGCCCAAAAAAGGCATGGATACATACCTTAATGTGTTCTCCTTGGTCGTAAATTATCATCTTGTTGTCATTTGACTCCATTTTACAAGTTGTGTGAGGTTTTAATTTATTTAGTTTTGAAATTTTTTAGGAGAGTTTTTTGTGAGGAAGGAGGAGCTTGAGGGATTTGTGAAGAAGAAGATGGGTTTTAGGATTTTTGTGTGGTTGGTATTGAAGAAAGAAAAATAAGATTTTTAATGTTTTTATGGTATTGATTTTTATTAAGGATATTTATATCATTACCTATTTATTATCCTAATTTTATTTTTTTGGTATGAAAGTGAGAAAAATTTGATATTAGTTTTAATCACCCCCAATACATAAAGTTATCCATACTATAAGTGTAATATGGTCGCCGAATTTGAGTACTTACATACAGTGACAAAGCCAAGAATTGATACAGTTTAGGCTTGTTTTTTTTCTTTTTCTTTTTTTTTTGTATGGATTATTTGTATAAAGTGGACAACACAAGGGAATATATATAGAATGTAAACTCGTTACAAATTATAATTGATCATTTCGAGCTTTTATTTCTTGAAAACTATTCATCAGCGTTACAAATTATAATTGATCATTTCGAGCTTTTATTTCTTGAAAACTATTCATCAGCGTGTCATTAACAATTTCGCGGATACAACTCTTTCAATAAAGACAAGCAAAACATCATTCAACCATCGATCATTAATTAGATTGCGCAATTCTACTCTTTATGATATTCAAAACTGTCAACGTTAACGTCAAACATATAGAACACCAAACGATTCAGTCAAGTGGTGACAAAACTCCATAGTCATAGATAGCACCTGATACACATAACATTTCGACGCCATATTGCAACTGTCGTCTCAGTTTTTAAGTGGAACTAGTTCGTACAAAACGAAATATATACACAGTCATAATTGTATACAGAAATAACCTTTACGTGCTGAATAAACGAAACAAGGGCTTGAAGCAGGGAAACGGAGAAAGTGAATAGCCCCAGATAGACGACCATTTAAGTAGGATCACGACATGACAAATTTTCAGACAGCTTGAGATTTCTGGCGCTTTGAGTACTGCAGGATAGGGTCCTTTGCCTGTAATTGTTCAAACATACTTAGTTAAATACAAATAAATCGTTAAGAGAAAAGCTCGAGAAGTAAAAATATATGTATATTAAATGGTGATTAATTAACTCTGTTTGGGCATACCGTGCTTGTTTTTCTGAAGCGTTTGTCCTGAGTAGGCATGCTTTCCATGACAATGTCCATGTCATCACCATGGTTAGTATTCGCATTAGCTCTGTCATTATCAGCCCCAGGCACAAAACTCTCTCTAGAAGCTGCCGGCTGTAGAAATAGTTACTCGTTAATTATTTATTCAAAAAACACAAAGAGAGCTTATGACGGAATCATATACCTCAGCCCTGCTAGTCGGAGTATTCCTAGTAGAGACGTTGATGTATGCATCAGATCTACCTCTTGTTCGTGTGATATCTGATCCAATGGAGTGGAGCCCACCACACGTCGATAAGTCCTTGTTCTTGTTGCCTAATATCCAAAAAGAAAATTAAAATGAAAAAAAAAAAGATCGAATTTGTTAGATTATGAAATTGAGCAAATCATGGCATTGATTTTATTAGTAAAGTAGCAAAGAAGGTAAGATTGTTCACCGGCAGTATTATCGTGTTCTGCATGGTTGGACTTGTTTACTAGCGATTCCTGCTTATCCAGGTCCTGATAAATTTGAACCATAAGTACAGAGAAATTTTGATGATTTAGCAGTTGTAAAAATAAAATACAAATCTTATAAATATACCATAGCATCTAAGTTTAAGAGCTTTTTGATTTCAACGAGCTTTTTCTTAGTGAGATCAGAGTGAACCACCCGCTTGCCTGAGACAATAGACAACACATTTCTATCAATGATAGCATCTTTACTTTGGTCAGGAAATGAAATACTTATTGATGACATTTCAGTTTATTTACCAAGTCTGCGATTGCTACCGGCCTCAACGAAGCCATCTTGTGTCATTTTGTCGATAAGCTTGCGTACTGTGGTCTGGCTGGCTTCGCCTTCAAGTTTGTTCTGAAGTTTTGTCACTGATATGTAGTTCATTGGAAGAGTGTGATATAAGGCCTGAGATGAAAAGACATAATTAGTATGGGGAGAGCACGAGATTTTGATTTAAATATTTAAATGCAATGATGTATTATATTTGTGGATGCAGCAATAATCTGACCAGTCTCCAGTTAGCAGCCTATATAGACATTTTCGTGCAAAAATTTTTATGTTCGATGGATGCAAGTTGTAGGTACTCAATTGAAATGAGGAATGAAATTATATAAAGAAGACTAAATACATGACGGAGATAATGTAGTAATAACACAGCACCTCAAGCATGAACTTCATGGAAGAATAAAAAATTCAAAGATTCACCTTCATGTACATGTGATCTACACTCGAATTTCCATATTTTCCATCGACTTCTTCTTTCACAGCATCAAACTCATAGTCAAACTTCTAATAACCAGATGTAGTTCGTAAGGAGAAAAACGAGAGTCAGAAAATTTTTTAGATATGAATCTGAACATTAGTGGGATAAATGGAAATATGATGAAAAATAACCTTTCTGTTATTAATGATAAAACTCTCCTCTGCAGCTTTCGATATAAAACTCTCCTTCACCAGCTTGTCCATAATTTCTGGAGCATAGGAACATTTAGGATCACTCAAAAACCAAAAGTTACAGAAATCATGACCTCGTTTCTATTAGCTTAAGACAGAAGGACCCTTCAGATGTACCTTCAATCAAAATCTGCAAATAATTGAACATAGGTCAAAGCATCGACTTGCAAAAGTTGGCTTTAAAAAAAAAAAAAAGGACAGGATTGAATCATGTAAAGAATACTTACCACTGAGATGTCAGGGAAATTTGAGAGCACATCAGTAAGCTCAACTGTGTCAAGGTGGTATGAACTGATCCAATCCTTTACTCGTCCAAACTGTTGTTCATCTTCTGCAGGATCCTGTGTATCATCTGCAATACAAGACAGATTAGAATTTTCTCAACTTGCAATTCGATTTTTTCATTAGATTTATACGGCACCTTCATCGAGTGCTCCATTATCTTCTTGAATCTGCTTTTTATCTGTTAGACAAAAACGTTAGAAGTGTGATTGTACAACAGCAAATCATAATGAATGATGGATTTGTATTAAGAGACTGGACTTTACCTATGGGTGCTACGATGTATTGATCATCATCGGAATTGCTGATCTGAAGTGGGAGGTAGAAAAAGACAAGTTTTGATATGTTGAAACAAGATGGTCATGTAATGAATTTAAGTTTATAAGTACAACTAACGCATTATTACCTCACTGTCAGAATCAGTGTCTTCATCTTTTTGGACGGAATCTGCTCCCAAGCTAACCTCATCATCTTGATTGTCATCGTTTTCATCTTCACAAGGATCGAGTACGCTCCTAACCTGTCGAGTTTAACAGTGTGGAAAAACTAGTAAGGCCTACGAAAATGACGTAAGAACTTTTCATTTATGTTGTGATTCCGTACCTTCAGAGTTAGTACTAAATGTTTGCTATTCACTTTGCCAACTTCCATCTTCAAGGGATTTCTAGTCCACGGATTCTGAGCTTCTTCTTCTGTGCAGCCTCTGAAGAAAGGTGGCTCATAATCCATTGGCTGCAATATCAGAAAGTATAAATGTGAAAAACCCGAAATCCATTATTTGACTAAAAAGTTTCAGATTATACAATTAGTCATTAGAAAGTTTTGAAATGATAAAGCCCACGCAGAAACCTACTAAAGTAAAGGCTTACCGTGACATCATCGTAATACAGGAGCTTCATCAGTACAGTGCGCTGAAAAATAATGTAATTAACTGAATTAGCTCTCTCAAAAAGGCATATATGAGTAGTGAAACAAAACTAGATAAATCAATATAGATCACTCAGTCTCCAGAATTACACCTCATCTGGCATCTTATTCAAAGTCCTCATTAGTTGAATTAACGTACGGACCATTTTGCATGCTGAGCTCCTGTAAATAATAATCATCATATTATTTATATAAACACTAAACCACAAAAAGTTATCTGAAGTTACATGATTCAACTACCTCATCTGACTGGGAGTTATCTCTGTTGTGGAGTTGTACTTGAACGTTCCTCCCTTCTTTGTCCCACTACGGTTGATGTTCATGGTAACCTCTTGACTGTCAGTATTAGAGTAGCTGAATGAAACTGCAAGAAAGGCACTTCATCAATATATGCTCAAATAGAAAGGCATAAATAACAATTAAGCAGAAGTTCAAGCATAATTTTCTGTCAATTTGTTTTTTGGAATTTATGTACTCTGTCTCTCTACATCAGTAGTGTTTGTCGAAACAATGTTTATTTTAAGACTTACATGCATACTCCTCAATCATTGGACCATCCGCGGCCTCACAGACACAGAACAAGAGTGTTTTCAGATATTTTTTCTGCAAAGCATCATAAACACCTGCAAAGAAAGGGAAACATAGAAATGAATGAGCTACCGATCAGGGCATGTAGAGATACGGAAAACAAGATTTTAACTGGGAACTTTAATTTATGTCCGTATACCTTTCTCCATCCAATCAATCAGTCTACGCGATTCAGCATCCATAGGCATAAGCTTTTTAATCTTCATGTCTGTTACAATTTCAAGACGACTTAATTTCTATTCAATAACCTGTAGCTTTAGCATGAATAACCAATGACAATTGGCAACTTACCTAGAGCCGGAACGGATTTGTCATTGAAATATTTCTCGGGGAAAAGGCCTCTGATGTAACTGATGTTGAATATAGCAATGCGCAACAGATTCCTTGTCTGGTAAAAGTAAAAATTCAATTGCAGAACGCTTATCACACATGGTGTATTTCAAAAAAGGTACAGATTATGAAATAAATAAGTGTTCATTTAACTCGAACAGAGATAAAGATAAAAATTGCAAACAATGTTCTATTAAATATGTGTATCAGGATGAAAATTACAGAATGCTACTTCATCCCAGCTCAAGCAAATTTTGGTAGCGATCCAGATTTTATCAAGTAACCGATTACCAACATACATTTTATAAGACCTTGTGCAACTATGACACATACAGATTTCCCAGCACCAAGCAATTACAACAATAGTAAACTGGTTACAATGCAAATTCAATCCACATAACTTCTAAGCAACGGATTTCTAAATTAATAACAAATTTCAAAATACATATCTAAAACGCATCAAATAGTGAGTCCTGCGAGTAACTCCCGTTATTGTTTTTACTCTTTGAAGGCCAAATATTCCAGAAATGTCAAATGGATATTCCCAGAGCACTCATGTATTGTTTTATTCTCTGAATTGAATGTTCTTCAGAAAACTATAATTAATCAAATATTATTTATGGGAGAATTCCATATCTCACAGATCTTACTCTGTGCAAAACAATTTATCCGAAATAACATGCTGTCAACTAAAATTCAATCACACAGCAATCAGTCCAGCAGCTACAGAACTGCACTTACTCAGAGAAAAATACACAAACCACTGCCGCTATTTCCAAATTTGAAAAACATCGACCAATCTAAATCCGAGTTGACAAGGATTTCGTGAAATTCACCAATTATGTTACACATAGTCGCATCATGACTAAGATCGCACTAAAATAAATTTACGTGTGGTTTCTATACCAACGTAGCCAAAACAAAATTGCAGAGAAGGATCAAACAGATTGAAGTTCATGATTCAGTAAATCAAACCAGAGAGAGAAGGACAATCAAAATGTTATTTAACTCAACGAACCCTAGATAATGTGAACATATACTAAAAAACTTTTGAACATCATCTTTAATATACAAAAATTAAACACCAATGCGATTATCTGCAAATTTTCGAGTCAGATCTGAATTCTGATCAGTCCAAAACGCTGGAACTCATAAAATCAGAAAAAAATTTAGATTCACCCGATAGTTACATCACTATCAAAACCTGATTACAAAAAATTATAAGCTAAATCACCGGTCGTTTCATGTGAAGAACAAACGAAACGAACAGAAACATGTAAAATTAAGAAAATTACAAAATGAAAAAATGAAAAAAAAATTATGCTAAAAGGATGGAGTGATTAACCAGAAGAAGCGAATCCTGCTCTGTGATCTCCGATTCCTTCAGCTTCTGCGCAACCACCTGAAATCGGAGAAGTGACGACAATCAGCGATGCTTTTTATCATTCCAAATGAAGAAAAAAAAAAAGAGGCGAAACGAGCTAGTGAGAATTTTTCTTCAGCTCACCATTGTTTGAAAAGTTAGAGAGAGAAAATGAGAATTTTGAATTTGAACTTGGGAGAGTTTGTTATGGAGTTTGGAATCCGTGGAGCTGAATGAACTGGCGGGAGGTGAAAAGCGTCGAGGCGGGTTTTTATAGTGTAATCGTGTATTAACCGTGGTTAAGTTAACAAATTACCAGAGCTATAGTGATATCTAACTGTGGTTGACGAGCACGCGGAACGTGCATTCTAGCGAAGGGTATTTTCGGAATTCACGTAGTCAGATGTATTTATAATGTTTCATAATACTTCAAATAAAAATCTCGATAAATTTCACCGTATTAATTTCAATATTTCATGCATTTACGGTTTACCACAACCAACTAGTTTCTTTAAGGATTATTTGCATAAGGTAGAACAAAACAAGTGAATATACATAGACTTTAACTAAAATAATAGAAATCATACCTTTTTAAATTCAAAAAATAATGTAAAGTCTTGACAAAAATTATAATTAGTCGTTTCGACTGTTTTAATTTTATTTTTTTTAAATATTCATTATTGTACAACTCTTTCAGAAATTGTCTTTTTGAGCAAAACAATCGAGTACAAAATAGAGAACATTCACCGAGAATAGAGAAGATTATGTTGAATTTGAATCCATTAGGGTGAACGTGTAAAAAAATTCATAGTTGATGGATGATTGTAATTACCCAAACATGAGCAGTTTTTTCTTAATTTAACGTAACTCACGGAGTTGGCCGTAATTTACCCATCTATCAGAATTAAAACTCTAAAAGGGTTCCTTGTATACTAGCAAGTTTAAAGATGCACTTAGGATACAGTTAAAAAATTTATAGCAATGATATATTTTCTTTACAAATCAATATTTACAATACCAAAAACCCCAAAACAAAATAAACCCATACTTCAAAATTGATTTAAAAAAAAAAATTAATAAGTCAAAGCCTGCATGTAAATAAAAACCTAACAAATTAGCCAGCAATCCATACTTCTTTCTTTCATGGTTCACAAAAATGACAAACCTTCCAACACGCATGTTAACAAACTTTCTTAGTTATACAAATGGCTCGTATACTCACTTCGTCACGGCACGAACTTTTCAAAAGCCACACAATATATGCACAAAGTACAACGAATACGCCTAATAGAATCGAAGAAAGAAGAAAAACAAAAGCAGAAAAATCTAGTAATTTTCCTAGGTTGTCTTGTCACCTAGGACCCGATAATTCGACAGCGTGTAAGTTTTCAGTAGAATCGACAATCCAATCGGAAGTCAAATGCGGAGCAATTAATTCAACTTCTTGTCTAAGAAGTTCGACTTTTTGCCATTCATCCCATTTTTCGGCCAATCCATCGCCTTCTAACATTCTCACCACATCCGACATTTTGGGCCGATCCATTGGAGAACTTTGCGTGCATAAAAGAGCAACTTGTATTAGCTGCTCCACTTCCGATTCTACGTAATTCTTCTGCAAATCGGGATCCACCAGCATTTCTAGTTTCTTCTCTTTAAGTAGTCCTTTCACCTGAAAACGCATATGCCTTGTAAGAAAATGGATGCATATACTTGCAATAAGAAGAACTAATTCGGATCGGAATTAGTACTTTCGGAAAAAATCATTTCTTTTTCGGAAGTGAAAAACTAACTCTAATTCCATTCAAAAAAGAAAATCGGGAAAATCAGAAATCGGAAATTTGGAAATTTGAATGAAAAAAATTTGTTCCAAAATTGGAAATTTTTTGATCGAATTTCTTACTATTTAGTCACCTATAATATAAAATACGTAATAATAACACTGATACTATAAGTCTAATTTTAAAAAAGAAAAAAATCTGGATCGAAATTCGGAATCTAATATATATTCCAATTTTGTTCCAAAAAACCAGAAAAATCAAAAATTGGGAACTTTCAGAGTTCGGAATGAAAAATGCCATTCCAAAATTGGAAATATTCGGATCGGAATAAGTGGAAATCAAAGGCCTTCAATTTAATTAATTATTTAATATTCCAATAGGACATTCGACAAGCTCATTTAATACGTAGCAAACGCATGTTGCTCTAACCTAATGAGCATCAATTTCATCAACGTAGGTGCGAGCGAATATATATAAATAAATAAATAAAACAATAATCCATAGAGAAGAAAAGGAAAACGAGAAAAAATAAATTAAATTATAAAAAAGGATGAAGATATTTATACCCAATCAAGCAACATGACATCATCATCATTCGCAAGGCGAGCCAAATCGAAAGCTCTCTGCCCAGTTATAAGCTCAAGAAGCATAATCCCATATCCAAAAACATCGGTTTTCTCCGACGATTTTCCGGTGGATAAATACTCCGGTGCTATATGCCCGATAGTACCACGAACTGCAGTCGTGACATGCGTATCTTTATAATCCATTAATTTAGCCAAACCAAAATCTCCAACAACAGCCTCAAATTCTTCGTCGAGTAATATATTTGCAGCTTTTACATCTCGATGGATGATTTTCGGGTCACAGTGATCGTGCAAGTAAGATAAACCTCTCGCGGATCCCAATGCAATGCACTTCCTTGTCGGCCAATCGAGCGGTAGTTCATTAGGTGGACGCTCTGCAATTTCAATTTTATATAATATTTATTCGGTAAATATATATATTAAAGAAAATCAATCAATTTCAAAAATCACAACTATACATAGATACATATATATTAGGTATCTAATACTTAAACATTTACGCTTATGAACGAACTCCTTAAACAAGAGCATCATATGCTATTTAGATAAATCGCAATAAAAAAAAATCAAGAATCTCGGAAAAAAAAAAGTAAGTATATTATTACCTCTTAAGCACGATGCGACACTCCCATTAGCCATATACGGATAAACGAGCAACCGTTCGGTCGGAGTCATACAAAACCCCCGCAGGCGCAGGAGATTACGGTGCACCGCCATGCTGATCATTTCGACCTCCGTTTGAAATTGAAGCTCTCCGCCAGGTGTCCTCTCCTCTTTAAGCCTTTTAACAGCAACCAATGTGCCGTCTGCAAGTCTTCCTTTATATACCTTTCCGAAACCGCCCCTCCCCAAAATGTTTTTGTTGCTAAAAGTGTCGGTGGCAACTTGCAACTCTCGGAGAGAGAATCTTTTGAGCTGTCCTAAATGTACTTCAGGGTCCTCCTCAGCTGTTAAAAGTTATGCAGAAAATTTTACTCGAGAAGTTTTTTATTTTATTTTCAATTTTTTTTGTTTTTTTTTTATGAGAAGCTAAAAAGACGATTATTATGTATATAAAGAACTATATATTGTTGGATAAAGTTAGAAACCTGGTACATCGAAGAAATATTCCTTCGGTTTTCTGCGACGCCACCATGCAAATGCAATTGCTGGGGCGGCAAATAGCAAAGCTGCACCGGCAGCAACTCCACCGGCAATTGCTCCAGTGGCACTACTTCCTCCTAAAGTTGGATAAATTTTAGAAAAAAAAAATATAGAAACTCAATTTCGAGGAAATATTTTATTACACAACTATTCCCTCCCATTATTCGAGAAAACAAAAACCATTTAATATTAAGCAATAGTTTATAATGAAAATTAAAACACGTAACTAAAAAAAGTTCGAAAGCTACACCAAACTACACAATTTTTTTTTCAATGACCCTTTTTTTATACAGAAATAAGTAAAGACTACTGAAGATCTCCGATGGCGAAGAACAGTTATATAATCAGACAAGATTATGCTACATTGTGATTTGTCGTTAACCAAGTAATGAAATTAAGCTAAAACACAAAAAATCGGATAACCTGGCAGAGATATTGGTGGTGGTGGAATAAACGGAGGGGGTGGAGAAAACGGAGGAGAACCAGGGCACGGTCGTCCAGTGACCGGTCCACATAAGTTCAAATTATTCGCGAAACTGCCAACGAGAAATTACCTATGTCAGAAACTGATTAAAATCCTTTAAAAAAAATTGACTTATAATTAATTCCACTTGCTATATAATCAGAAGATACCTGATAGGTGTAAACAAAGAAAACGAACCGTTATCCGGAACTTCACCTGACAGAATGTTGTTTGAAAGATCCCTGCATGATAAAATTGTGAGATGATATGAAATTATGAGTTATTGCGTTTAGTACCCTTGTGTTTTATCGAATTACTAAAAAAGTCCCCGTGTTACTAATATTAGCAAAAAAAAACCCTATAATGCTTTTTTTAGCACAAAAACCCCCAAACGGTGAGTTTGCTAAAAAATGCATTATAGAGGGGTGATTTTGTTAATATCAATAACACGATGACTTTTCTAACAGTTAGAGCAAACAAAAGGAAGGATGTATAATGCAATAAAACCCTTAAAAATATTTGAGAAAAAATTCAGACACTCACAGAACTTGTAAGGACGAGATATTGGTCAACGACAAAGGAATGGGACCCGTCAAGGTGTTGTTATTTAGCCGGCTATCCTTACAAAGACATAACAGCAAACAATAAAAATTTGAGGAAACTAAACGAAATGCAGAAAGATTCTTGATCACAAAATGTAAAATTTATGTCACAATTTTGCTCGTTCAGATTAACTTTACTCACAGGAATCGCAATTTTGACAGCTTCCCCAACGTAGCTGGAATCGGACCGTTGAAAGTATTCAAGTACAAATCCAAGCTCACCAAATTAGTCAGATTTCCGAGATCACTTGGTATCGGACCAGTTATGTTATTACTATACAACTCCCTGTCACAAAAAAAAAAAAAAAAAAAAATCAATACAAACTGCGGAAGTACACAATATATATATATACATATACATATTATTCATATATATATATATATATATATATATATATATATATATATATATATATATATATATATATGTATATGTATA
>NW_012192899.1:775769-838997 GCF_000504015.1 Erythranthe guttata
CAATATTTTTTGAAGATTCTTTTCATCGTTCCAGCGGGTTTTATCGTCTTTGAAGATTTCTGCACCGTCGTGGAAATATGATCGATTTTTGAGCGTTTGTTAATTGTTGGACGTTGTTAAGCGGGTATGAATGCGTTATTCGTTTTTATTTTTTGCTCAATGTCCATGATTGTCGTGTACGGTGGTTAGAAATTTTTAAGAATTGTGTTGATACTTGATTATATTAAGTAGAACGTTTTTTAACAAAATTATTCCGTCATATATATATCGTTTTTTTTGGCCGATGATGTTTGTTTGGAAGAGGATTGACAGAGTTAGAAGAGAATGGTTCACGCAGATCGGACCAGAGTTGTTTTATATGAGCTTCGTAGTTGGTTTATGCAATAATCGGAATAATTGTCCGCTGTGGTCGAGTTCATGTTTTTATCCCGATCGATAGTTGGTTTATTTGTTTATAACAGCCGATTTAAGTGTGCTGGGTAGTACATTAAAATATAGTTCATAGTCTTTTTTAATTTAGCGTATGGATTTTGCATTTTAAGTTTATTTTTGATGGTATTAATGTATTATCATTCAAATGTATTTGCAGTCTATTTAATCATTTTTTAGTATTCTACATTTTTAATTTTGTTTCATGATTTTAGGTTTTTTCGATGGCGAATTTCGTACGGATTTTGTTGAGGTTTGGTGGGTTGGTTGCTATAAAGAGGTGTTTACGATGTAATGGCTCGGTAACTTCGGTTAAGTGTTAAACCGTTGTAATACAGTAGTATACTATTATGAATACCGTATGATACTACCATTTTCATTTTATTATACTATTATGAGATTATTAATGTACTAGAGTTTTTTAACTCGACATATTGGTTTGATTGTGTTATGATATGTTTTATGTATTTAATCAAAACCCTAGATTGAAATTATGAGATTATTAATGTACTATTTTATTGGTTATGTGGAATACTTTACGTTGGTGTTGTTCTCAATGTTCTTGTCATTTCAGTGGTATATTGTTTGTAACACAATTTCATATCACTACTATAACCGTAATATACTATCATAGCAGATTAATGTACTATATTGAAATTATTAATATACTATATGTGGTTGAATAATACGGGATCCATAGTCAATTAACGAGATCCATAGTCGAATTAGATCAATAAGATAGTCTATTACATGATATAAGAAAAATTACCCTAATTGATTAGTATTTCAAACAAACATATTATTCAGTTTCCATATATATTATTATTTTTTCATATATATTAATATTTACCCTAATCGTTTTCATATAATAAGGAAAATTACCCTAATTGATTAGTATTTCAAACAAACATATTATTCAGTTTCCATATATATTATTATTTTTCCAATAGTCAATTAACTAAACCCATAGTCGAATTAGATACATGGGATAGTCTATTAAAAGATATGAGATAGTCTATTAATTTTAAAAACAAATCCGCCGCCGTCACTTCTCAAATCTAGGGTTTTGATGATTCTTCGGCCCATAGTCGATTAACGAGATCCATAGTAAAATTATACCAGTGGGATAGTCTATTAAATGATATGGGATAGTATATCAATACAGATGTAATTCGACTATGCATCTCGTTAATCAACTATGAGCCGAAGGATTTGATATTATTTCAAAAGGTAAAGTAACGGGATTTGTGGGATTTGATTGAGGGTAATTATGTAATTACGAAAAGCTTGGGCTTTTATCAAAATGGCAAATTTAAATTTGGATCTACCCCTATTATTTGAATGTTTAAGGGGGTTATATCTAATAGACCCAATTTTTAATATTAAAGTTGGATATCTGTCTTTTGTTACATTAAATTAAGGGCAAATTACCAAAACCCCCATGAGGTAAGTCTGAATAACGGAAATCTCCCCACGTTCACGTAATTACGAAAACCCCCCTGAGGTATGCAGACATCTTACAAATCGCTCTAACGGTGTTAGACTCGACAGAATCTTTTTGATTCTCCCGAATATTCCTCCGATAATACCAATTTTACCCTTGTACACGAAATTACCCTTAGGGGGGTAATTATAAGCATTTTATTTAGAGTAAAAAGTAGTTTGCCTCCAATAATTCTCCCCAAAATCGGTCTCGCCGATTGGAATTCCTTCAACCCAGAACATTTATCGGGGGAAAAAAGAGGCGGCGGCAGCATTACCGAATTCCCCTCGTCAAAACAACGACGTCGAAGATCCCGTCAAATCCCCTCCTCATTCGCTCAACAATTCCTCCGGCCGCAATAATGTTTACTCTTCTAGCACTCAATTTTCATACTGTCTGTTTATTTAATCCAAAATTTTTTTGGGGATATTTTCTACTGATTCGTTGTTATTGAAATAGTTGATTGCACGAATTAAAGCTTGGTTATCTCTTGACGGAATTTTGGTAGATTTTCTGTTAAGTACGATGAAATATTGATATCGTCACAGATTAATCACTACCACCCATGTGTTTTTGGAGACAGTAAAATAAAAATCATTGGATTAAGAGGAAATAAATTAAGGACTGGATGTAAGGAATTCTTCCATTGGATTGGATTTTTTTTTTCAGGGAAGGTGGGTGTGGATGACAGCTACTTTTTCCTTTATTTATTTATTTTCTTTTTTTTTTTTTTTTTTTAATAATATTAAAGATGTAAGTGAAGGGACAAATTTACCCCGCAAAATCTCACGTGCAAAGCACATGTTTTAACATTCCGGTTAAAATTACAGGAAAATTGAGTTTGGGGGGCACCGTGCAACGAATTAACGAGTTCAGGTAAAAACGTGCAATTTTTTTTTGTTTGGGGGGTAAAGTGCAAATCGACCCTTAGTTTAGGAGGCAAACTGCTTTTTACTCTTTTATTTAATGAGGGATCATAAATATATACTCTTCATGAAATATATAAGTGTCTGCAAAATACTTATTTTTCTTAAATTAAACCCAAATATAATCAATCATTATGAATGTACAATGTATTTTTATTGGATTAAAAAAAATCAATGGATGAGATTTCAAAGTTTAATTATTTTTTATATATAAAATTAAATATTTTACAATTCGATAAATACAACCATGCATCATTCAAGCTAAAAGCATAAATCCGTATGAGTACTCCTCTGGATAAATAAAATCAATTAAAATATATAAATAAAAAAAATAAAAAAATATAATATCAAATTATCAATACAAATTACAAAGTAATAAATAAATTTATAAAAGCAATAAATCATCAACTGAAAGGGATGTCAGGGGGGATTTTCGTTATTTAGGCTTACCTCAGGGGGGTTTTGGTAATTGCCCTTTATTTTTTACATATTTAACAGAAGGATATAATAGACATTTCATGTTTTCGGTTAAAATAATTCGGTCAACCGTTAGTCAAGGGGGGTTTTCATAATTACGAGAACGTGAGGGGGATTTTCGTTATTTAGGCTTACCTCAGGGGGGTTTTGGTAATTTGCCCTTAAATTAACTATAACCAAGGTTGTAAAAAAGGTAATCGGGTCCGAGGTGGTCAGGCACCGACTCACGATTAATCGGTGCGGCGGTGATTAATCGGTGTTAAATCGGGAATAAATCGGTTTTAAAATTTAATATAATATATTCTAAATTTTATTTATAAATACTCCATACATATATAAAAAGATATTTAAACATAATTATATCTCCATCATGTATATATCCTAATAACATAATAAAAATTTAATAATTATAAGATCATAATACATAAATATCCTTATGAAATATAAATAAAAAAATATTTTTTTTGAATTTAAATTTATTCTTGAACATTCTGGCATACATCATTAGTTCATTAACAATAACAATTAACATAAATAAAATAAGGCATAAACTCATATTTTCTTTTATTAAAATCCAATTTTATTTTGAATTATAAAAAAAAAACAAAAAACAAAAAAAATCGATATTTAACCGATTTTTGCCACCGAGTTTGACCCGCCTTAAAGGTTTGACCGCCTCAGACGGCCTGAAACCGCCTCACAGGCAAAAAACCGATTTTTTAAACCTTTACACTAAAATCGTAAAGGTTTTGGACTGCCTCCGCCTCGGAGACCGATTAATCGGCCGCCTCGCCGATTTTTAGAACACTGACTATAACTAGTATAAATAGTTTTTTACTATGAATATTTTTTGTAACAGTAAAAAATCGTAATAAAATGTATCTTTTATTACAGGATAATTTTGGAGTCGTAGTAAATACTATGATTTATCGTAGCAAAAAAATATTTGCTATCACCATTTATCGTAGCAAAGTTTGTATTACTATCGTATATGCTACGGGGCAGATTTACAGTAAATGAGTAGAAAAACATATAATTTTACTACGAACTTAGTACATTTTACTACGGTTAATGGTCGTAGTAAAAAATCATTTTTCTACTAGTGAATTTTATCCTCGTTTTATTTAATACATTGAAGGAAAAAAAAACTAGTAGAGATATAAATGGGACGTATTGGATTGAAACTTTGAAAAACATTTAACTTTTTTATGAATGTGAAAAATTAATTCAAGTTTTATTTTTATCAAAGTGATGTGCATGTTCTGCCTGTAAATGAATCCAACCATATATACAAATTGTGCTATACTAGTTTTCATTTAAATAGTTGTTAACCAAATAGTTTGAATAAAGAAAAGGAGAGAAGGTATACACTTTGAAAAGTTCAGAGTTTGGAGCATTAATTCTGAGTCAACCAAATAGTCTACAATTGTATTGTGTCTCTTTCTTGCAGCACTTATGTATTCCAATTTTAGATTTTTAAATAAAATGAAGAAATATTTAATAATTTTCGTAATATATAGAATAAAAACTTTAAATAACATATATGCGATGAGCTTAGTCGGTCGATTTTTGTATCTGATGTGCACCGATTGTCTCGTTCTTTCTAGCTTCACTTTATGTCATCGTTAAAAACATATTTAATAACTAGTAATTAGCTCATTAATAAATATTTCTCAAACTAAGAATGTTATGTACTTCCGTGTTCCACAACATCTGTCACTTTTAAGAATTTTTTTGGTTCCATATTACCTGCCATTTTGGAATTCCAACACAACATTAGTTACATATTTTTCAATTATGTTATTAACTTTTTTACACTCTCTCTACATTATTTAATAAATAAGGGTATTTTGGTCTAATAATATATATTTTTACCTAAAATCAAGATATTTATTGAGTTTCTTTAGATTTGTGCAAATGTGAAAAACGACTATTATTTAGGAACGAAAGGAGTAGTATATTCATGCATAGTACCATACTATATTAAACCTAAAAGGGCAGTGTGGTCATTTCATGTGAGACGAAAGACATGTATGTGCCGCCGTCATCATATAGATGCGGGAAATAATTTGCTACACCTGGTTATTTATACTGAACGGATTTGTACCGTATAAATTTACACATAATCACACATACACACATATATGTATGTGTGCTCAATAAATAATTATTTAATCAAATCTACAGTCAAAAATCAAAATGCACCTCGTATAAATAATCAGGTGTAACATCTAACTTCCTGTGCGCAGTATATAACAGAGATATAAGCTTTGAGACATAATATTAATTACATATATAATAAAACATTATATATATATGTATATTTTCTCCTCTTTAATTTATTAACTCTGAAACCAAGACAGAGTTTTCATTAAATCTCTCACCACCTACCAAACATTGAATTGAAGCAATAACTCAAGGAGAAGAAAAGAAAGAAAGAAAGAAGAAAATGGAGGAGATGACATCATCATCATCATCATCATCAGAGGGAAATAAGGTGAATGAAAGTGGTGGAGATAATCATAGTTTATTTGTTACGAATCCATGCAATTATTTTCAACAATTCATACGGGCTGTACTCAAGTGTCTAGGTTTTGAAACTACTGCTAGTACCCAAGGCGGCTCTTCTTCTTCGTCGCCGCAGCAGCCTGCAGAACCGCCGCCCACTGACGGAGATCCGCCGCCGAGTGATCCAACAGCAGCGGTGATGGCAGCAAGGATTGGGAGAAGGCCACCTAAGCCGATCATTAGTGGGGGTCCTGGCCCCCAGACCAACGCAAACCCCAGCACTTAATTATTTATCAATTACCATGTTTAATTTACTTGTTTAGTTTTTGTTCCTTCATGTATGCTTTTGGTTATTGTGTAGCCGTGTAGGGTTTCTCTGTCTCTCTCTCCATCACAGAGTTCTAGATTGGGGTTTGGAAGTTCATATTTGTTTTCTGTGTTTATTCTCTTTAATTACGCTCTCTCTCTTCTTTCTCTCTCTAAACATAGATCTAGAGTGGGGTTAATTTGGAAGTTTATACTTGTTTTCTCTGTTTGTTCTTTCATTATGCTCTCTCTCTCTCTCTCTCTCTCTCTCTCTCTCTCTCTCTCTCTCTCTCTCTCTCTCTCTCTCTCTCTCTCTCTCTCTCCCACACACACACACGTTCTAGACCGGGGTTTGGAAGTTGATGTTTGTATTCTCTGTTTTTTCTTTGATTATGCTCGCACACGCGTGCCCATACACACACAAATCCCCCCCTCTCTCTCTCTCTCTCTATATATATATATATATATATATATGTATATATATATATATATATATATTTGTGTGTGTGTGTTTTTTTATGTCTTCTATATGTGGATGTAGATCAATATTTTCGATGACCTATATTAATTAATGAATACATATATGTAACATGTTGAATGGTGTTACGATTTATCTAGCAACGATTATATAATTAAACCGCAAAAAGAAAAGTACCTCTGTGTTATCTTGAAATAGCAAAAACCTTTCTGTAATAAATAAATTAGCAAAAATTTTCCTGTAAAATTTAGTTAAAGGTAGAAATCCTTCATCGGTACACTTGTGTGTGGCACACTCGCGAGTGAAAATGAATTTTGAGACCTAAAATGACATAATTGCCCCACTAATTCTTATCTTTCCGCCATCGATTCCACCCCAAATTCCAGTCGCCTCCAACTACCCCACTCCACCATGGGCTGCTCCTCGGTGTCGCTCTTCAATCGCCGCCACTACCATCAGATCGTGATGCCCCTCTCCTCTCGTCTTCTTCACCTTAAAAATCTGAAAATCATATTCACACCACTCCGATTGCAAATTCTCCTCATAAACTTTTCGATTTGGAAAATGTGGAGGCGGAACAACTGCCGAGGGCTGGAGAAAATGATGGATGAAAAGTTGTTTAATTTGTATTGGAGATATTAATATTAAGTGATACATTTCACTAATAGCTTAAATTTTTAGTTGACATGGTCATTCAACATGATATCAGAACCAGACCAAGTGAAAAGTTCCGAGTTCGAAGCTCACTGCTACCCATTTCAATTATTTAAAGTGCAAGACTTCAAATATAATTTGCCTCACGAAGATGACTTCTAAATATTTTTTATTTTAAGTTGCTTCATTAAAGAAAAAAAAAAGGGGAGTCGGCAGTGGCGGATCCAGGACGAAAATTCAGGGTATGCCGGCTGTGCCGAGTCCAAGAATTTACTGTTTAGTGGGGTTAAATTTTTGGGGGTTCGGGGGCAGCGCCCCCAGAAAAAAAATTTGAACCTTTTTTTGTTGGATAAATTAGGAGAAGGGAAAAAAAAAATTTGAACTTTTTTTTTTGTTTGGATAAATTAGGAGAAGAAAAATTTTGGGACTTTTTTTGTATATTTTGATTTTTGGGTGGACTAAATAATAATATAAATATAATATAATGTGTTTTTGGGGAGAGGGGCTCAAAAAACAAGAAAAAATTTAGGAATTTTTTTGTATATTTTGAATTTTGGGTGGACTAAATAATAATATAGATATAATATAATGTGTTTTTGGGGAGAGGGGCTAAAAAAAAAGAAAAAAGTTAGGACTTTTTTTGTATATTTTGAATTTTGAGTGGACTAAATGGTAATATATATATATATATATAATATAATGCGTTTATGGGAGAAGGGCTCAAAAGAAATTCAGACAAAAAATTAAACAATACTTTTTATACCATATTGGAGTCGAAGCCAAGAGTTCAACTAACCACTTGGAGATCTTTGCCACTAAGGCAAATTTATTTTCGTTAATTGGGGTGGTCCATGGCATACTTGGTGTCACAGGGGTTTCTTTACTCAAGAAATTTTCGCCCGTGCGGCTTGATTTGCTCACCAAATCAGTCAGCCTTCCTCACGATTCTCTTCGCACAAAACGCACAAACAAAGTCTTTTTAAGCGAACGTAAATGAGAACAAGAGCATGCAGCGGAAAATAAACACACAAGCGCGTTTACGGGCAATGCCCAACCTTTATATTAATTCCCACAACGAATACAAAGGAGACTAAGGTGCACACACAAAATCCTCACTAAGAATTGCCCAACAATTGCAATTTGAACTCTCATATGCTAGATTATACTAGATAATTCGGATTTGTCCACTCATAGCCCAATAAATACAAGAAAAATGTAGTTTTCACATAAAACTACCTAAGGACACATGGTAGCATACAAACATGACACTTGGCCAACTATTACAAGTAATAAGGGGCAGTTTTTATGCATTTTCAGGCCTCAACCGCTCCGTAACTTCCCTCAAATCCGCCCCTAAGGCTGATTTTCGAAGCCCAACTTGATCGGGCTAGCCGGCGCGCGCCAAACGGCCCAAACAGCCCGGCCGGTTGCTAGGCAGCCCATCTGCCTTGCCTTTTCCGCACGTTTGCTTGCCTTTACCGATTACTTGCCAGTTCTTTGCCCACACGGTCATTAGCACGCCCGCTCATCGGGCTGCCTTGCTTGCCTTGCCAATTTGCCCACACTTGTCAAGTCGTGGTCGATTTCCTTCGAACGTTCGTGTGCCCACGTTATCGGCCACATGCCGATTATTGCCCACGCTTGTCCGCATTCGCTGCCAAGCAACGCCCGTGCCAGCCACAAATACTTTCGAGCACCGTTCCCACTTGAATCAAGCCGATCCTTGCTTTCTCGGCCAAGCACCCCAAATGCTTGCCGAACACTCGACCACTCATTGGCCGGTTGTGTGTCTGCCTTGTGCCAATCCCCACTTGGCACCATTTCTCGGCCATGACTCGGCCACACTCGAGTCATTACCGATATCACCGATTAAGGGGGTAACAGACCTCCCCCACCAACGGTGTTCGACGCCCTCGTCGAACCAACACCATCGGCTTCAGCTTTCCCTCGTTTCCACTTGTCTTGCCACCGTCTTCGATTGTGCTTGATCAACAGCACTCCATCGAATCCCAAATTCCAAGTCTGATCCCACGAACTTCCCACAAATTCTTTCAGCCCTCGGAAAAACGAACGCCAATCACGTTCAAACGGCAGCACCCAACCACAAGTGAAAATACTAGTTTTTGGCACAACTAGTATTTTATCTCGATTGCCTCTCCAATCAAGAAAGGAGACCTCTAGCCCACGGAAATCACCCACGCACGGCTTCCATTCCATCAACAATAGAAAACAGCCCAACAAAAACCCAACATGCCACGTAAATTCAGAAAATACCACATTTCGAACCCACGAGTTGTGCCACGCACGGCAGCAACTTGGAACAAAAGTAAGGCCACAATGCCCATTCATAAACCCAAATGAATACCTTAGCTTACCTTCAGCCCTCGTCTCATTTCTCGGCAATGCACATACAAGCAAACCAGCCCGAGAATTCACCGTCTTGTTTCGAACGGCTGCAATTAGGCTCGATGACTCCTCGTCGTTCGATTCTGCCTCCAATTGCCCCGCAGCCAACATAGCCACCGGTTTCTTTCCCGCCTTTGCTTTAGTCACGTACGAGCACTCGACAAAGCATGGACGCCCTTCATCCATAATCATCAATCCCCCGAGAAACGGTACCACCGCAACCTTGGCAGCAAGTAGGAACTCTTGCCCCAATATCACATCGAAATCATCTAGTGGTACGGCAGTCAATCCGCACTGCCCTTTCCAAGAACCGATCACTAGATCGACATCGGTTCTGCCTTTCACCGGCCGCGCTTCTGAATTTACAGCCTTCACTTGACTTGCATGTTTTGAGAGAGTCAAGCCCAGCTTCTTGACTTCTCTCTCGGCAACGAAGTTGTGTGTTGCTCCCGAGTCAACCATCGCCTTCACTTCTTTGCCATTGATCAGCACCGAAGCATACATCAAGCCCTTGGTGCCGTTCCCTGCCTTGTCCACGACCAAAGCACTCAACAACTGAATCGGATTTGCTCTCCTCGTCTCGTCCGACTCTTCCTCACTATCCGACTCCCGCATCAAAGCATTCAACTTGCTCCTCTTCGGACAGTCGCTCGGTAGACGCGTAATCCCAGCATAGAAAGCAGCCACGGTTTTGTTTGTTGACGACGGGCTGTCCACCGGTCTTGGCATGCGCCGGGGATCCCTCGCCATCACCGCTCTCTTTTTGCTTCCAATTACGGCCACCCTTGCCACCGAACTTCTTTCCCTTGGACTTGTCTTTTTTCGAGCATTTCTTCTCGGAATCATCGGCCCCCATCACCTTGTAATCGACAAGTCGGTCCGCTGCCGAGATGGCTTTTGGCAGATCCTTCACACCTTGTCTCCGGAACTCGGTTTGGGCCCATGGCTGCAATCCAGCCATAAAGTTGAACAACTTATCTTCATCGGACATATCACGTATGTCAAGGAGCAGAGAACTGAATTCCTTGACATACTCCCTCACGGTTCCCTTGTGCTTCAATTGCCGAAGGGATTCCTTGCAATCCAGCCCACGTTGCAAGGTAGGAATTGCTCTTTCAACTCCCGTTTCAGCACCTCCCAAGTCTCGATCTTGACTCGGTTGGCACTTGCATCTTCTGACAAACGAGCACGCCACCACAACTTTGCATCACCCACAAGATACATACTTGTAATGGTCACTTTCTCGCGATCCGGAACCTTGGCTGACTCGAAGTAATTCTCCATATCCCACACGAAGTTTTCGACTTCTTTGGCGCTGCGTACACCATCAAACGCAGTCGGTTCCGGCACACGAACTTTGGATCCGGACGTTCTGCCCTCAGAACTCAATCCTTCGTTTCGAAAAGCCCTCTTAAGCACCGTTTAATCCGTAAGCATCCCATCAAGCTTCGTCTCAATGGCATCAATGAGGAGTCCCATCTCCTCAGCAACGGACGTGAATCTGCTCTCCACAAATTGAGGCAGATCGTCCAACGATCTTGACAAACGATCGATTTCTCGCTTCCCATCAGCGAGCTTTTGTAAGATCGGTGGATCCGTTGGATCTAGGGGCGGCCCAACCAAGGCTTCAAGACGTTGCAGCCTTGATTCCATCTCTAGCATCATCACACGAGTAGGATTTGGATTTGTCGAAGATCCTGAATCGTCAGCCATGCCGAACAGCAACACGTTCAGAACCCTTGAACCGGGCTCTGATACCAACTGTCACAGGGGTTTCTTTACTCAAGAAATTTTCGCCCGTGCGGCCTGATTTGCCCACCAAATCAGTCAGCCTTCCTCACGATTCTCTTCGCACAAAACGCACAAACAAAGTCTTTTTAAGCCAACGTAAACGAGAAAAAGAGCATGCAGCGGAAAACAAACACACAAGCGCGTTTACGGGCAATGCCCAACCTTTATATTAATTCCCACAACGAACACAAAGGAGACTAAGGTGCACACACAAAATCCTCACTCAGAATTGCCCAACAATTGCAATCTGAACTCTCATATGCTAGATTATACTAGATAATCGGATTTGTGCACTCATAGCCCAATAAATACGAGGAAAATGTAGTTTTCACATAAAACTACCTAAGGACACATGGCAACATACAAACATGACATTTGGCCAACTATTACAAGTAATAAGGGGCAGTTTTTATGCATTTCCAGGCCTCAACCGCTCCGTAACTTCCCTCAAATCCGCCCCTAAGGCTGATAATCGAAGCCCAACTTGATCGGGCCAGCCGGCGCGCGCCAAACGACCCAAACAGCCCGGCCGGTTGCTAGGCAGCCCATCTGCCTTGCCTTTTCCGCACGTTTGCTTGCCTTTACCGATTACTTGCCAGTTCTTTGCCCACACGGTCATTAGCACGCCCGCTCATAGGGCTGCCTTGCTTGTCTTGCCAATTTGGCCACACTTGTCAAGTCGTGGTCGATTTCCTTCGAACGTTCGTGTGCCCACGTTATCGGCCACATGCCGATTATTGCCCACGCTTGTCCGCATTCGCTGCCGAGCAACGCCCGTGCCAGGCACAAATACTTTCGAGCACCGTTCCCACTTGAATCAAGCCGATCCTTGCTTTCTCGGCCAAGCACCCCAAATGCTTGCCGAACACTCGACCACTCATTGGCCGGTTGTGTGGCTGCCTTGTGCCAATCCCCACTTGACACCATTTCTCGGCCATGACTCGGCCACACTCGAGTCATTACCGATATTACCGATTAAGGGGGTAACACTTGGCCACCCCCTAGATCCGCCCCTGGGAGTCGGTGATGATGCAGAGGGATGAGGTGGTCGCCGAGGAGGATGTGGTGTTTTTGGGGAAATTGCAATCAAGTCCCTAATTTAGTTTTCAGAAATTTAGCATAAATTGCAATTTTACCTTTATTTTATTTTGGATTCAATTTGGTCTCTATTTTATATTATTTTATTTTATTTTTACTGAGTGTACTATTTAAAAAATTTCATAGAGGCTTTTTGCTAGTTAATTAGTAAATTTATTATAAGGGTACTTTTTGAACCATTAGCTACTTAAACAGATTAAATAATATTGCAGAAGATTGAAGGTAATTAAAGGTCAGCATAAGTAATTCTATGTATCAGTATTTGCACCTAGATAACAAATGATAGTTTGCATCTTTTATGAACATTGGAAGATATATTTCTGATATGCCTAATTGGCCCAACTTAATGGGCCTACAAATTATTTATCTACTGGGCCACGAGCCCAATATCGAAGACCACTATCATCGAGGCCTAATCACCTTCAAGTAAGGTTTGGCCCCGACAATCTCAACTAAGCTATAAATAAAGGTTTGAACTCATTTCCTTAAGGTACGTCCTATTATCTGAGCAATACTATTAATCGTATTCTCTGGACTATTTCTATGATCAGCACGTCTGACTTGAGCGTCGGAGGGGTTTCTGCCGGATCAACCCCTGGCTTAGTTCATGTGTTCTATGATCGCAGGTACCTCAGGATCATCAAGTTGTCAAGCTACTGATCTGCTTTGCTCTCCCAGTTCGTTTTCTACACTACCCCAGGTATCTCAGGATCATCAAGTTGTCAAGCTACTGATCTGCTTTGCTCTCCCAGTTCGTTTTCTACACTACCCCAGGTGATCTAAGTAATTAGCATCATCATTTTGGCGCCGTCTGTGGGAACGATGCAAACCAGATCACGTACCCAACGAGATCCTCCTGAGGCGTCTGCTCGGAGAGAAAATGACACAGCTAACGAGCTCCCACCTCGTGGAGGCTCTGGCTCGCCACCTCCTCCACGTCCCATGGATTCGCCTCGCGAGGTTAAGGTGATCCCCCCTCGGGAAGCACCACTCGCCGATCCACCACTCCCTGCTCTTCGGATGGTTCAAATAACCGAGGATGCGCTCCAACGCATGATAGCAGAAGCTTCAACTCGCGCCGCCACAGAGGCCGTGACCCAATATATCGCCACGATGGGAGCAAATGCTCCCAACGCGATACCAGCACCTGCTCCACATGTGGAGCCACCTATGGCACCACCGCCATCGACTCCCTAGGGGCTCACATTTGCCCCCAAAATATTTCGCTCGCCAAGGGTTATCGACTCATTGGGGGCTTACATCTGCCCCCAAAATATTTCGCTCGGCAAGGGTTATCGACTCCCTGGGGGCTTACATCTGCCCCCAAAATATTTCCTTCGCCAAGGGTTATCGACTCCCTGTGGGCTTACATCTGCCCCCAAAATATTTCGTTTGCCAAGGGTTATCGACTCCCTAGGGGTTTACAGTGCCCCCAAAACATTTCGTTCGCCAAGGGTTATGTACTCCCTGAGGTCTACCTCCGCCCCCCTCGAACGGTTCAGATAACCGAAGAGGACTTTCAGCGTATGATCGCCGAAACTTCAACAATATCAACTTCTACTTGCTCCTCTAACGGTTCAGACAATCGATAAGGACCTTCAGCATACGACCGCGAAAGCTTCAACTCGTGTTGTCATTGAAGCAACGACACAACCGTGTGCATCCACCTCAGACCATAGGTCTCGAGCGCCTCATCCTACAGTGGGTGGTTAACCCATCCCAAGGTTGGGCATCACCCTTACCTTTCAACCCCAAGTGGGTTCACATCCATCTCAAGAGACGAGTATAATCTCCCTACTCAAAAAATAGAACATTCCAAGGGGTGAACATCAACCACCAAAAAAAAAAAGGGTAAAATCGCGCACGCGAAACCCAAGAAAAGATGAAGAAAAAAGAAAAATAAGAAAAAAGAAGGAAAAAGAAGAAGATGAGAAGAAAGAAAAATAAGAAAGAAGAAGAAAAAAGAAGAAGATGAACAAAAAAAAAAATAAGAAAAAAGAAGAAGATGAACAAAAAAAAAATAAGAAAAAAGAAGAAGATGAAGAAAAAAGAAAAAAGAAAAAGAAGAAGAAGAAAAAAAAGAAGAAGATGAAGCAAAAAGAAGCAAGAAAAAAAGAGAGAAAAAAAAAGAAGGGGATGGCTGCCAGCACGTGGACCACCGGACGCCTCGGTTGCCGCGCACTCCTACCCACACCTCCCAGCTTCCGCGCCCTCCAACCCGCGCGCCATCCAAGGGCGTCAGCCCCACATGGGCCACCTTTTTCCGCATTGGGGCCCGCGCGCTGCCAAAAAAAAAAAAAGAAAAAAACAAAAGAAAGAAAGAGGCAGCAACACGTGGAGATCATCATATCTCCAAGCAACCCCCTCTCTCTTCCATAAATGCAAGTCACATCATATCTCTCTCTTCCAACCATTCCATCACCCACCCCCCTCCATCCGCGCGGTAACCCCCTACCCAGTATCAAAGCGCGCCCACCTCCTCCTACTCATCTACTGGCGCACAATTTGCACTGCGCACCACCAAATTGCTTGCCGATTTCACATCAGTTCATCAAATTGCGCGAGAATTTCAACGCGGTCGACCAACTTGGGCGAGCTCTCTATCGTGCCTCACCAAATCGCGCGTGCTCTCTAACGGATAAATAAAAGATTATTATTTCTCTAGGCTATGCAACAATTAACGGAACACGACAACACCGACCTACTCTCGACCCGATCCGGTACCTTTTTTGACTTGGCTCCCATATCGATTCGAGAGTGGGGGGCTGGCGAGACAACTCCCACGAGGAGCCAACTCGCTGAATACTACAACCCGCAGCGAGACAACTCTCACGAGGAGACAACTCGCTCGGTCCTACATCCCGCAGCGAGACAACTCCCACGAGGAGACAACTCGCTCGGTCTTACAACCCGCAGCGAGACAACTCCCACGAGGAGACAACTCGCTCTGTCCTACTACACACAGCGAGACAACTCCCACGAGGAGACAACTCGCTCGGTCCTACAACCACAACGAGATTACTCCCACGAGGAGCCAACTCGCTCGGTACCCCAACCCGCAGCGGGACAACTCCCACGAGGAGCCAACTCGCTCGGCACTACAAATCCGTTGCAAGGCAACTCCCATGAGGAGCCAACTTGCTCAATGCTACAACCTGCAGCGAGATAACTCTCACGATGAGCCAACTCGCTCGGCATTACGAACCCGATACAAGGCAACTCCCACGAGGAGCCACCTCGCTCGGTAAAAAGAATCGTTGCGAGACAACTCCAACGAGGAGACAACTCGCTCAGAGCGACCTGAATCCGCCCGCTCCCCAGTCGCGCGTCATCCAACGCTCCTACAACTTCGTTGCGAGACAACTCCCACGAGGAAACAACTTGCCCGCAATTCACTATATAGTCGCAAGCTCAAGTTAGCACGATTACAACCCTATCGCGAGGAGAATACTAACTCCGTGCTACTACATTATCGCGAGACAACTCCCACGAGGAGATAACTCGATCAACTCTATTACCCCACTACGAGACAACTCCCACGAGGCGATTACTTGATCCGTGCTACCACATTATCACGAGACAGCTCCCACGAGGAGATAACTCGATCAACTCTATTACCCCGCGACGAGACAACTCCCACGAGGAGATAATTCGCTACTACATCGTCGCGGGACAACACCGACGACTCAAGTAACTTACATCGCGACAACTTGGCCGCGCTACGCGCCAACGCGCATTCACGCCCCTCCGACACACGGTCCAACGAGTTTTCGCACACTATTAGGCCATACGCCAACGATCGACTTCTACATTTTTTACTCTCGACACGATCTAGCACCCATTTCAACATGGCCCCCACATCGACTCGAGAGTGGGGGGCTTAATGATATGCGTAATTGGCCCAACCCAATGGGCCTACAAATTATTTACCTACTGGGCCACGAGCCCAATATCGAAGACCACTATCACCGAGGCCCAATCACCTTCAAGTAAGGTTTGGGCCCGACAATCTCAACTAAGCTATAAATAAAGGTTTGAACTCATTTCCTTAAGGTACGTCCTATTATCTGAGCAATACTATTAATCGTATTCTCTGGACTATTTCTATGATCAGCACGTCTGACTTGAGCGTCGGAGGGGTTTCCGCCGGATCAACCCCCGACTTAGTTCATGTGTTCTATGATCGCAGGTACCTCAGGATCATCAAGTTGTCAAGCTACTGATCTGCTTTGCTCTCCCAGATCGTTTTCTACACTACCCCAGGTACCTCAGGATCATCAAGTTGTCAAGCTACTGATCTGCTTTGCTCTCCCAGTTCGTTTTCTACACTACCCCAGGTGATCTAAGTAATTAGCATCATCAATTTTTATTAAAACAAATCCTTTAAAACTAAATTAATCAAAAAAATTAATTAAACGGCCAACCGTAAATATAAAATGCCATACAAAGATACGAAATATACACTATATATACAGACGGTTCGATCACTCTAACCAATATATACATAGCAAGCATAAATAGCAGTGTTCTAAATAGCGGCGGTGGCGGTCGATATATCGGCCGCCATATCGGTATCGGTTATAAACCTTTACGATTTTGTTGAGGCGGTTTGGAATATCGGTTTTTTTACGGCGAGGCGGTTTGCGGCGGTTGTTTGGCAGGTCAAACCGATATGTCGGTCAACAAATCGGTTTTTTTTTTTTTTTTATAATATAAATTAAAATGAAAATATGTTTTGATTTTTTGTTTTTCTCCAATTCTTTCAACTTCCAAAACCAAACCAAGTACTACCCCGTAATTTATGCTTTGTTGTGTTTATATTAATTGTTGATGCGAAAGACGTGCGTAGTATTTGTATTTCGTAAGAATCTTTTATTATATTATGATCTTATTATTTTTAAATTTTTGTTATTTATTGAGTAATTAGAATTATATAATAACATATGAATGATAGGCTAGAATTATGTTTAAATATTCTTTTATATATATTTTGAGTATTACAAATAATATTTAGAAATATATTACACTAAATTTAAAAACCGATATATTTCCGATTTATCTCCGATAAATCACCGCCGCGCCGATTTATCGTGTGGCGGTCCCTAACCGCCACGTACCCGATAACCGCCTTTTAGAACCTTGAAAAATAGTACTTACATACAGTCTTGTTGATATTCACAAAAAATTGTATACACAAGTGTGAAAGAATTCGGGCTCTCTGACGAACTCAAATCACCAAGTACCCTTTACTCGATTTTCAAATTTCTGCAACACATTAGCGAAACATATGCTCAATACTTTGACAAATCATCCAAATAACGTAAACCACAAGTATTAATTACCACTGAATGTATAGATAGTGTACCTTCTTGAAGATACGTCTTCGACCGAGGAGTGTGTATCGTCGCATCGCTTATTCATTTTAAGGACAAAGTCATATTACCATTTAAAATACAACAACATCCCTGATGTGAGTCCGAGCTATGCGACTTCTTCTTCTCGTGTTTGAGGTTCTTCAGTTTAGGGAAAACAAAACCCGCGCTTGATGGATTGCCATCAATAAGAGAAGTTTTGTATATTTCTTCGCACTCCTGAACAATCTGCGTTTACAAAACAACAATTTGTCATCTATCAGATTAAGACGAAACGAGCTTAGTCTCTATATCGGATTTAACTGTCCAGCGGCTTATTGTCATTAACTCCAGACTCAGTGGCGAGTCCAGGAATTTAGTACAAGATGTGTGTTGGCGCCAGATTTCCACGAAGGAAGAAATCCGCCTCACTTGGGAAGTAAAGATTGGCTAAAGATTTGTTCCCATGTTTATTTTGGAAATTTAGAGTCCTACCTTTGTAATACTTTAGGACTTAGATTTATTTCCTTGTACTTTACTCTTATTAGGAATCTTTTATAGTTATCTAGATTAGAACTAGATATTGACTAGGATTCTGTTTCCTAGTTATTCGGTTCCTTTGGAAGACAGGTCTTTTGAGGCTGATCTCACGCCTATATAAGGCTCCTCACCTCACAAAGACCGTGACACTTTTGTTGGGAGAAAAATTACTCCGTTGCTTTGAAGAATCGCTGAAACGTTCTGCTGAACAGAACTGTGCCATCGTTGGATGTGTCAACATATACAGATTGGCTGTATAGATCTCTTGGGAGATCAACCGCGTCACTGAAGGGAGTTCAGGCCAGAAAGGAGTTCTAGGCACGCGGTGTGGAGCTGCGGTTAGAAGAAACACGAAGTTCGAGTTGTGTGCAAGAACGGCATATTACATAAAGAGGGAGTCTTTAGTGTTTTTATTAAGTCCTATTAATGTACACTATAAATCTGAACTAGTGAAATCGTGTTTGCAGGTCCACGTGGATGTAGGGCACAATTGTGTCTGAACCACATTAATTCTTGTGTTCTGTTTATTTACTTTAAGTAGAATATAACTGTGCCAACACAAGATTTACAGTTGTAACTGAATACTGTTTCCACAACTTAACTGTTACAACTTAGATCAACTGATTTCTATAGGCATATAAATCAACAATGTGCTTAAATTTTCGGGGGTTCAGGGACAGCGCCCCTAAAAAAATAGTACGAGAGATGAAGAGTATTATTTATTTACCTTTTCAACATCTTTTCTTGGTATGCCTTCTCTTAAGCTGATAACTTTTTCAACCACCTCTGGCTGCCATGCACAAAGCAATAAGGTATTACGAGAGACGAAGAGGAATAACCATATTTCCATATTAATTCCACAAGCGAGAAAGATTTTGAATGATTATTAGGAGATATAGTTTACCCAGTGAAGAAAGAATTCAACCAATTTATACATTACTAGCATATAACATAGTACTTACAGGACAATCTGGTTGATGTTCGAGAATATTTGTATACACAAGTGTGAAAGAATCTCGGCTCTCCGATGCAGCAAGTTTTCTCAAATCACTAAGTACCCTTACTCTATTTTCAACTTTCTGCAACACATTAGAGAAACATGGATAAATCATGAGTTCAAGAATTTATGGCTCATCATTTCATTTTTGGTAAATTACGACCACAACCCTGAGAAGAAAGAAATTCATGCCATATATATATATACACAAGTAAATTAATCGTTAGAGCTAACAAAACTTGATTAGTCTTGCAGAAACACTTACGTACTCTCGGAAGAAGTCCATGAGAATCTCTTCATCTAGCTTCATCCTTTCGATTGTCTCTTCTTTGATATAATTTTTCTGCTTTTAAGCAAAAATAATCAACGTCAACAGCACTAATAATATTGAACATTTGTGAGCACAAGAATCGAAAAGACTCATGCTAGGAACCTGGATCAGTAGATGGTCAACATAGACGACAATAGTTTCTTCAACGCACGCCTCAACGAATTGCATAAACGATCTTTCCTCAATGTACCTTCACATGATAAACACACATATATAAATGTATGGGTAAATTACGACCACTCCCGAGGTAAGGTTTAATTACGAAAATTCCCCTCTTATTTGGGTAACTACAACCACCCCTCAACTATGAATCTTCTTACACTGCATGTCCGCCCTTATGGTGTCAAATTCAACATAATGACTAGATTTCGTGGAATGTTCTATAGTTTGTACTCATTTTGTGCAAAAATGCAGTTTTTGTTGCACCACAATCTGATATTTACAAGTCAAAAGATACATCTTATCATCATCTTGTTTCAAAATGTGGAGCTCAAATGGGGTAAAACGAGTATAAACTGGAGAATATTTCGTATAATTTAGAAGATTCCACTATATTTAGCACAACAAGGGTGTACGTGTAAGAAGATTCATAGTTGAGGAGTGGTTGTAATTACCAAATATGATAGTTTTTTTTTTTTTTTTTTGTAAATATATGTATATATAAATAAATTCAAATGCGGTTACAAATTCGGAAAGTAGGGAGAGGGTTGATAGATTTACCAAAGGAAGGTGAAATAACTTACATCTTGACATCTGAAAAGTAATCAATAAACGTCGCAACTAGGTGTTCAGTTACTTCTCCTTCCAACCAATCTGGAATCGAACGAGAAACGAATCAACACAACATCATGTTTGAAGGAAATTTAGTTTGATTCATCAACGACAACGTTCGATTCGTTTTCCTTGCTGATAAAAATAATTGATTACCTTTCTGATAGAGCTTTACAAGTAACTCTTGAACTCCTGGATCTTCGAAAATGAAACGAACGGTTTGACGAATAGTTTCCTAATAACAGTTAACTATTATTACTCTACGGTGCTAAAAAAAATGTTCACAACTGTATTCTTCGTAAATATGGAAATTGCATAGTGGCAGTATGAACAAGTGAAAATTGAAAAAGAGATCTTTGCCCCGGTATACATGCTCATATACTAGTAGAGAAATTGTTTTTTACTACGAATATATCAAATTCGTAGTAAAAAGAATTTTGCTACGCATTTGCTATGAATTTGCCACGTAGCATATACTTTTTTGCTACGGCAAACGGCCGTAGCAATTATTTTTTTGCTACGGCAAATCCTAGCATTTACTACAACTCCAAAATCATCCCCTAGTAAAAGGTACATTTTGTTACAGTTTTTTACTGTAGCAAAAAAAAAAAAAAAATCGTTGTAACAAGCCATTTTTCTACTAGTGACACTTATACGAATGGTAGTGAAAAAAAAAAAGACAGTTTCAAAGCGAAAATTGGATATCCAGTTTACCTTCGCAACATCCAGAAAGCCTTTGCACGCGTCCTCAAAATTAACCTGGAAAGAGAAACAGTTTCAAGAAAGATAGATAAAAGAATGCTTCCTAACAAATTGAACCAGTTTTGGTCGATTACGAGTGTACTTCGAAGTCTATGCATTTGTTACGAATTCGCCCCATAGCATATACAAGCGTGACAAAAACTTTGCTACAGTAAATGGTTTTTTGGTACGGTAAATCCTAGCATTTACTACGACTCCAATTTTGTCCCGTAGTAAAAGTCACCTTTTGTTACGGCTTTTTATCGTAGCAAAAAAATTCCTAGTAAAAAACAATTTTTCTACTAGTGTGTATAACTTCATTGTGGCGTTAACCGAGAAAAATCCGATATAGTATTAGTACGAAGTACATAATTCATCCACCTACTAAGGCTCGCGATTTTTAAAATTTTCCAAAGCTAAGATAGATGAATATTAGTGTTAAAATGAAAAAAAAAATAGAAACAGAGAAAAAAGAATACTGTTAACTTTGAATTTTCGGTGTGATTTTAGTAGCATTTGGAAAAAAGAAACAAACAATAGTTCTCAGTATTTAATCTTCACCTGATCCGCATAATTCGGCGGCAGAGCTGCAAGTGTGCTAGAACTTAGCTCCGTTGCAAGATCGTAGCAGCGAAGATTGTTATTGATCTGTAACGAACTGATTTTATTAACACGATATAAAATAATAATGCCAGATAATCATTTGGTGTAACCATTGCATACTATTTCTTGATAGAATTCACATACCATTGCACATAAAGCTTCTAGACTAATTTCAGAAGTAGGTTCTTCCAATTTCTGCCTTTGTGCTGCTTGAAAATCAATCATTACCTGAGACGAGCAGAAAAACACAAATCAATCATTCATGTAGTTCGAAAATCTTACACTCTGTCAATCTTAAAACAATCATTGTTGTAATTAATTTTTTTTACGTTATTTTTTTATGTATATTCGGCCCTCTCAATGATAAAATTTTGGCTCCGCCACTGAACAACATTGAACATTATAATATCAAAGATCATTGTAGGACCTAAGATAATAAGTATAGCTCTATGTAGCACGGAAAACTTCAACGTCCTAACGTTTTCGCGTTTCGGGCTCGTTTCATGTCCCGAAACTCGAGGATACCCTTCGGGACACCTAATAGATCACTTTGAAATTTAAAAAAAAAAATGAAAGACATGTTTGAAAACTAACGGCGATGGCCACATTGAGACAATTTTTTCAAGTGCAAGGGGGTAAATCGATGGAATCGAGAGTAGAAGGGGGTAAAGTGATATCGAATCAAAGTAAAAAGGGAGAAAATGGAATCTGCCCTATTTTTGTTGCTTCCTTAATTATTTACATGATTTAATGATTAATTGCAAATAGATAGTTGATAGTAAAATATTTTGAATATGTTTGTATGTAAATGAAAAAAAAATATAATTTATGTATAGATAAAAACTTATATATGTTTATATGTCATATTTATAAATATACCTCTTTATTTTTAATATTTACATGTTTTCCCCAAGCTCCCGTATCCCCATTCTTAAGACATGCAGTTTCCCCGTGTCCGTTTCCCCATTTTTCCTTCTCTCCATTTCCGTGTCCGTGAACACATTGAATTTAACAAGCAGAGTCTTAGGCTAGCAAATTTGAACCAACCTGAATGATGGCGAAAGCAATTTTGTACAGCATGAATTTAATCGAACGATTATTTTCTCGTACAATCAACACTTGCTCTCCAAGTATGCGAAACAAATCAACAGCAATTGGCGTGTACATCTTTCCATCATTTGTTTCCTTCGGTAGCTGTACCTTCTCAGCGTCGAGTACATTCAGGTACCATTTCTACATACAACAGAGTGCCTTCAGTTAGTTTACCTGACCTGATAATATTGATTGATGAAAATGCACTCATTGCCTATTTACCCTTATTGTGTCTTGCATTTTTTCGACGTAAGTATTCGTAAGGTGATCCATCGCGCCGCTTTCGGAGCAAACTCGAGCAAGCGATTCGTCAACTCCAAGTCGAATTAGATTATCTTCGTACTCGACTACCCAGCCAGTTACCTAATCACAGAAATAGCACACACATAATTAAAACATGGGAAAATTATAGTTATCATCCCTCAAGTTTGCACCGATTTCACATTTGGTCCTCCATGTTCAAAAAAAATATATTTGGTCCCTCGTGTTTCAGTAATTTAACAGTTATGGTCATTTCCGTCAACTTACCATTAATCCGTCAGTTAGGGTAGTTATGGGTGCATGCTTGATTCCGTTAGTACAAACGAAAAATTAACGAAAATGACTAAAAGTGTTGAATTTTTTAAATATAAGGGACCAAATATGCAATTAGTGCAAATTTGATGGATGAAAACTATATTTTTCCCATTAAAACAGCTCCAAACTAATTCAAAATATGGTATTAGTTTTGATATCAGCAACAATAGATTCAATGAAATAAATACCTTTAATATCTCTGTATTTGTCAAACTATTAGCTCTGTCATTGAGAAGTCTAAACCACTGAACAAACTTCTCAGTGTAAAGATTCACCATGAACTCGAATATTTCATCTCTAAAGAAATCGAAATTTGAATAAATAAATAAATCAAAATAAACAAACTGTTATTATATTAATGAATAAACATGGCAAACCTAGGACGAAAACGAGGAGCAACGTGTTCATATATATCTCCAAGTTCTTCACCAATCTGACATATATTAGAGAAGTTGACCATAGTTATTTGCAGATTGAAAAAGGAATGAAGTTCAACAAAAACCAAGTCATTTAATCAACTGATTATGCAAGAAAGAATACGATACTACTCCATCTGTTCCATATTAATTGTCTCTTTTTTTTAAATATTTTTATTCCTAGACACTTCAGATTTTCAATACTGCACTAAATGCATTTTTTTTTCTGTTTTAAACTTATTAATTTAACTCCAAGTATTTTAGCTCTTTCATATCACATCAAGGTTATTTTAGTCTTTTTAATGTGTTTTTCCCAAAAATCAAGACACGTTTATTGAGATTCTTAATACTTGTGCAAAGCTGAAGAACGACAATTAATTAGGAACGGAGGAAGTATGCGACTTGAAACATAATGAACATGATGTTCTAGTATTTTAAACATAAGAAACATTGTAAGAAGTACATAAATACCTTCTTAGCCTCCTCTAGAGCTCCTTCTAGGTCCTTAAATTCAAGCTGAAAAGGCATAATATCGGAATGTGAAGAAAATTAGAAAGATTTACAAATTCTAGATTAGTGCCGTAAATAGGGCCGGCACTGGGGTGGGGCGAGCAGGGCCCAATGTCATAGGCGGCCCAAAATTTTAATTGTTTAATATATATATTATAGATTTTTGTGTGTAAAACTTGTTTTATTATTTAAAAAAGAATTACTCTTCTATTTTTTTTCAAAAAATAAAAATAAAATTTACTCTTTATTCTTTTTTTTATTTTTTATAAATTTATTTTAAAAATAGATTTGAAATTTAATAAAAGTTTTTTATCTAGACATGAAGTTTCTGTTAATAAATAATTTATTTATATTATTTCATGAAGCTTAAGATGCGGAAAAAAGAAAATCGGACGTTGCCCCCGAACTACCGAACAATTATATTCTTGCCCCGGGCCCCCGAATACGCCGGACCGGCCCAGGCCGTAAAGCATAAAACATATTAAGAGATGAACCTCGGTGAGCAATCGGGTGAAACGTGCTTCTCCGGACTTCCTTATTTCCTCACAACATTTATCCTTGTAGCCTTTACCTTGATTTCTAGTAGATGCAAATTTCGTAGATTAAACATAAAAACAAATTAAAAAAAAAATTAATATGCAGAGAACATGGAGTAGGAAACTGAATCATGAGGTTAATTGCAGATGCATAAGTTGAAGAGGTAAATATACTTTGCGTATTTCGGAGGATTTGCTACAGAAAGCACGGAGTACGCTCCTTCTGTAGCTACTTCTCGATCCAAGATTTCTTGCATTTCAACAACCCTTTTTGTTTCAAGTGTAAACGAAAGGGTGCATTAGTATCCAAAAAAGATGTTAAGGTAATGTGCCTTATTTAGATTAAACATGTATACACCTCAGTGCACAAGCTAATGTTTGTGGCCTGCAAAACAAAAATAACGGCGACAAATGAGAAGCGTAAATAGATATACAGTGCATTTAACAGATAATATAGAATCATAGTCGCCTTCATCGACGATCCTTATAAAATAAAGGGTTAAATATAGTTTGCACTCTTGTACTGTCAGCATTGTCGCAGAAACGGGACAAAACAACCCCTGCCGTCCATCTATGTTACAAACGCCGTCCATTTCAATTGTTGACTGACCGTTGCACTAGAATTTGGAAAATTTCAGACCAAAATACCCCTTTGATTGTGTATAAAAGGTGTGCATCATTCTTCCGCCATTTGTACTCAATTTAATTTCTTCCCAATTTCTTTCTAATTTTCATTTCCAGCCCTTTTTTTCTTTTTACCCGAAATTATTGAACAAATTAGAAATTAATTGTAATTTCTTTTTAAAATTTATAAATAATTACTCGGTTTAAAAATGTCTTCCGATAGTTCAAATTCTCAAAATTCATGTTTTAGGTCCAAACACTACATGTCATATTTTTCTGGAACCACTACGTGTTCGAATTCTTTTTATCCAATTTACAAAGTCAGAAAATGGCTACTTCTGTCAAATAAAAATAAGGGTAAAAAGGTAACTACACTGCAAAAACTAACACCTGGTAAGGTGAGGTGTTGTTTTTTCGCATTTCATAGTACATGGGGGTATATGCGACAGTGATATAGTACAGGCAGAGGCGTACCCAAGCAGTGCATTGGAGGGGCAGCCACCCCTGCAGAAAAAAAAAAAATTGCCTATTTTTTATTGATTTTCATTTATATATTTTTAGATTATAATATATTCTCCCCCTAATTTATTTTACTCGAACTCTCGCCCCCCCAAATAAATTACCCTGGGTCCGCCCTTAAGTACAGGGGTGCAAACTGTATTTAACCCTAAAATAAATCCTCAAAAAAACATACCTTTCTTTAGCAAGCTTGATAAAATCGGAAACATGACCCCATAATGTCGTCTCGAACGTGTCCCACGTGCGATCGATATCGTCAACATATTCACTATGAAAGGTTAATGTAGTTAAGTTAGTCATCCTGAGAATTTATCCTCTGCATACATATGACAATTTTAAATTTTCTCACCTGAGGCGACCAACCTCTTATTCATGAGACAATGCGGATGCTAATGCAAACCTCCGTTTCTCGTTGAGCACAGTTAATCTCTAGAGTCGTTGATCAAACATATATATATAAAAAAAAAATTAATAAAAAAAAAGTCAAAAGCATATGATCTGATCAATTAGACAACATGTCGAATAGATGTTGAGCAGATGCTTGAATAATTAGACAAGAACACAAAAATGTCAACCTTGTAAGTGGTAATAAGTTCGTTTTTATCGGCGAAAGAATCACGTGCCTCAGCATCCTGCAAAAGAGCAATCAAGTTATACGAATTTGATAGTTCTCAATGATCAGCTCTTAATGGAACCCATTTTCTTACTCAGTTAGAGG
Organism: Erythranthe guttata; assembly: GCF_000504015.1. The sequence goes on from NW_012192899.1 coordinate 802,651, forward strand.
TTGACTTAGTCAATGTGTTTGATCAACATCTGAACTGGTCATTAGTTGCTTTCCTAAACACAATATTACTAACTTCTTTTTTATTAGATTTTTATGTGAAAAAAATTAGGATTATGTTGAAGAAGTTATTTTTATGGGCAGATTACGACCACCTCTGAGGTTAGGTATAATTACAAAAACAAAACCCTCTTGTTTGCATAATTACGATCATCCCTCAAAATGAATTATCCCTCGAAAGTTGAACTCCTTTTTTCATCACCTCCACAATCATAAATTTTCACAAGGCATAGAAAGAGAATTATTTTTTACATATATTTATTACTTAATTTATAATTATAAGGATCATAAATACAAGTGTCTTTTCATGGAAATACACCAAATATAAATACACCAAATACCAGTAGACTCTCCGGTCTCCCCTGTTAATTGAGTTTACTTATTTAACTAGAGGAAATTGTTCAGCATTTAGTATTCAAAGAGCTGATTTGTAGTTATGTTCTTTCTTTTTATCCAACAAAGTTATGATCGACCAATTATGTACACACACAAAAATCACCGATTATATACAAAAAAATTCATCAGCACCAACAACAAAGATCCAATTTAAATATTTATATTATAAATCATCAACTCGCAACCAACAAATAATGATCCATACATATGTTACTATCCGTTACTACATATAATTATAGTAATGTTCAGTATGTAGTCGACTATAGCTTGAAACAGATGTCAAATTCGTCAAATTCGTCTGCAGCTGCAACCAGATTTTTTGCACCGTCAAGGAGAAGATCAATGATTAAGATGCAATTGCATAACCAAACAAAAAAAATTAGTTAAGTTATATGGGGAGACAAGACTAGTAATATTAAATGCAGTGTTGTGTTATTCCAATTAAATTTTAGTGCAAGTTAATAAAAAATGACGAAACTTCCAAATATTAAAAACCGTTCCAAATTTAAGAGAGGGATTATATATATATATATATATATAGGAACGGATTGAATCCAAAAATAAATTCTCGACAATAGGAATCCAACGGCAGTTAAATAATTAAATTTTCGACCGCCGAAGAGAAAGTTATGACTACGAAAAACACCATTATCATCGGCCCAGAAAATAATGAGGTGAAAATTCGGATATGAGAAAAAAATAAAATACAAAAAGATGGTTGTAGTTGGCTAGGATTAAATATAATTCTCTAAAGGGTACAATTAAGCACTCTATGTGGCCGAGGCGTATGTGAAATGTTGAAAAAATAAAGGTCAGATGGTATCACCAAGGGTGTAATCTCCTTAATAGTTAGTCCAATATAGTTCTCGAATGAGGGGTATGTCAAATTATCCCATTTAGATTCAATTCTTAATAATTAAGATATTAATTTAACATTAAGTAGGGTTGGGATCGGATAATAATTCTTTAGTCGACCCATTGGATCGGGTCAAAATTCTTGACCAACCTATCTATAATAGGTATGTTGATGGTTTCTAATATTATCAAAATTCAGTTGACCGATAATTATCGTTTAACCAACTATATTAATAAAATTTTATTAAAAAATATAAAATAAAGGGTGTAGTTTTTTGTAAGTGGGCATGGAATTATCAGCATCGTTAGGATTTTAAAGATTTTAAATTAAACAAAAAAAATCAACAAGGAAAAAAAGTTAGACATAAATCTTCCAACATAAATTGGGAATGTGCATGTTTGGAATTAGTTTGAATTTCAGAATTACATTTTTTGTCGAATTACTATTAACCATTTTGAACTAATAATGATCATGGCTAGTGGCACTATGCAGAATGTGCATATTTTTTCTCAAAATTTTATTTGTTTAAGTAAATATTCGGTTACTAACCATAAGCAGACCCAAAAAGGTTTTGTCGGCAATGATTTTTATATTTGAGCAAAATTGGTTTGTCAGATGGGTCGGTTTTTAGGCCGGTAATCGACCGACCCAACCCAATCCCAACCCTACTTGGAGGCGTAACTTCTTCGCCGCTGGTTGGAATTCGACGGTTCACCCACCATTGGATTCCTTTATTAAAGGGCTTTCTTTGAGTCGTAAATTGGTATGAATTTGATTAGGGGATCGATTTTCCTGATTATTTTACAGTGCATGACGTTGTAAGCCTTTGGGGCTTGTTTGCGGCGGCGACAGAGGAGTTCCTAGGGATACAATTAAAGTAAAAAACTTCCTTAAACTTTGAAATACTTCTTTTAAATAAAATTTGTTATAATATATGAAGTATGTCTTTCTTTGTCAGTGATTAGTATTTTAAAAGCATTGCGCTTGCAGTAAACCTTAAAATGTAACGGAATTAACCGTTTTTTAATTTTCTTTTATTACGCTTTAAACGACGTCGTTTTAACTTATTAAAACGCGTCCACACTTTTATTTTTATTACGTTTTTTCGAAAGTTTGAGGGAAGAGCCAAACGACGTCGTTCGAGAGGGCAGCATGGACAGCATCACATGCACACAGCGTGTTCTGAGCTAGGGAGAGAGAGCCGTTGTTTTATTTCTATAAATGGGCAGACAAACATAGAGTTGGCAAGCACTATCAGTACTCTAGTCTAGCTTAGTTAGAGATAAGATAGAGTTCTTGTTCCTTTGTCCCAAGTTTATTTTTCTTTTCTTCAAGATTGTGAACCCTACTTTGCATTTTGAGTGGATACAATCTTTCAGCTGAATTTCAATAATTAATTCGAGAGTTTATTACATTATTGAGAGTGATTCGTGACATAAAAGAATGGCATATAGTTGGCCACGTGAAAAAAGAGGGTTCAAAAGATAAACACCAACGTGTTAGAGAGATTGTCAGTGACTTTTCTTTATAATCATAGTAGAGGAAAAGCTAATAGGAAACTGTCAACGCTGAAACCGAATTCCGATGGTATTGACAACCGTGGAATTAAAATCTTATGTCCAACGTTTAGAAAAGAAAAAAAAAGAACATATGACCAAGAAGCGTGACATATAGTGAAACAAAGAGATAATTAAGTTCACAATCCGACAAATATAAAAGGATTTTTGCTGAGCTTTTCTTTCTTTATATATAAAGATACTTCAAAAACCTAATTTTCATAAGATATTTTTGCATAAACTGTTTCAGAGAAATAAATTTAATTAGTTAAGGCCTCGATTGCTTGCGACTATTAGGTTAGATTAATTAAATAGTAGGAGTTAGTATACTCAAGTCCGCTACTAAAGTTGAAGTCCGCAATTAAGTGTTACTATGTCATGGAATTAGTAGCACCCCTCCCCGATTAATTTTATAGGAGTGATTAAAATGGAAAATTACAAATATATCCTTAAAATAACAATTTAATTTTGTTAAATAAAAGACATAGTCAATTTACACATAACAACAGAATTTATCCAATATAGTTAAGCAAATGAGGCCTAAGACAGCAAATTTGTCCGATTTTTTATGTTAGACCATTTTTTAATACAGTAGAATCTCGATAAATTAAGAATCTCGCTTAAATAATAATTTATTCCGGTCCCGACTCAGTGAAAACGTATTAAATTATTAGTTCGATAATTTAATATTTCATTAAATTAATAAAATTTTGCTAGTCTCAACTGTATTAATTTATAGAGGTTTAAGTGTACATGGATTCCCTTTTTGTTTTGAATTTAGAAGGTGTTATTCATAGCCAATATTGGTCTTGAGAATAGCCATACCCTTAAAAATTAGTTAAAAGTCCGCCTTCTTTCCCTCCAAAATCCGTCCAACATTCATAAAGCCACATTAATAAGCTTATATCAAAGTCTGAAAAATTCATTCACATAAAAGACAACTAAAATTTTATAATACAATAGACTTAATAATCTCAAATGACACAATTAAGGTACATGCAAAAATAAATTGCCTAGAATTTGCCTCAAGTCGCTACGATTTTGACTTTGCCTCGAAAGTATTTGCTTGTTTCGACGAGTTAAAAAATAACAAATCAAATCGCTCATGATACACGTTAAAAAATAACAAACCAAAAATGAAATTTCATAAGATTTTTCAAATTCAGTTCGTTTTAGTGAGAGAAATAACATAAATTAACATAACAAATCAATTGATTGCACTCATCATATACACAGTACCTCGTAACTGATTCATTGCCTTTCGGACTAGGTGAGTTTTCTCCATAGGCCGCCTTTGGAAGCTGATAAGGACTTCACTTTAGGGAAAACAAAACCCGCCTTTGGAGGATTACCATCGACAAGAGAATTTACGTATATTTCTTTGCACTCTTGAACAACCTGTGTTTTACAAAACAACAATAATCGAGGATGTCACGTTTTTTTTTTGTTTTTTTTTTATAGTTCTTGATATATTTAGCCAATTAAATTAAAAAAAAAAAAAAGTTGGCTCCCACGTTTAATGTTTATATGAAGATTACTATTTATATACCTCTTTAGCATCTTTTCTTGGTATGCCTTCTCGTAAGCTCACAAGTTTTTCAACCACCTCTGGCTGCATGCACAAAGCAAAAAATAATAACACAGACCAAGTGCAATGACCATAAATTTCAAAATTTATTCGACCACTAAACAAAATTTATGCAACCAATTTATATACATTGCAAGCATAACGTATTACTTACAGGACAGTCTGGTTGATGTTCGAGAATATTTGTATACACAAGTGTGAAAGAATCCGGGCTCTCTGATGAAGCAAGTTCTCTCAAATCACCAAGTACCCTTACTCTATTTTCAACTTTCTGCAACACATTAGAGAAACATGTACTCAACACATCAGATAGATGGCGGGCTAAATCATTAGTATAGAATTTACTGATGAGACACATTAGTTAGTATAAATCAATCGACACGAAGTTCAAGGACTGTGTTTCGTCATTTCCTTTTCGGTAAATTACAACCACACCCCTGAGATAACACTGAATTACAAGAAGTGTTTCTTTCTTTTTTTCGTTTTTTTGTAATTGAGCCTTATAAGAAAGAAATTCATGCACATATATATACTACCGGGAGTAAATTAGGTTTCGGATGTGCATGAATTTCTTTCTTATATATATATATATATGTGATAGATATGTGTGTGTGTAGTAAATTAATCCTCAGAGCAAATTAAACTTAATCTTATCAGTGGGGGCTTACAGAAACACTAATATATTCCCGGAAGAAGTCCATGAGAACCTCTTCATCTAGCTTCATCCTTTCAATTGTTTCTTCTTTGATATAATTTTTCTGCATAGCAAATATAATCAATGTCAACAGAACAATGATGATTTGAACTTGGTGAAGAAAAGTATCTAAAAAGGAATATTCTCATGCTAGGAACCTGGAGAAGCAGATGGTCAACATAGACGACAATAGTTTCTTCAACGCATGCCTCGACGAATCGCCTAAACGATCTTTCCTCGATGTACCTTCATACGTAAACACACATTTTAAAACGTTCTCCGTGAATTGCAACCTCTAACGAAAGACGAGATGTCAACTAATGATTTTGCAGGATCCGGAATTTAAGTTATATGATTTACCAAAAGTAGATAGAATAACTTACATCTTGACATCCGAAAAGTAATCACTAAATGTTGCAACTAGGTATTCGGTTACTTGTGCTTCCAACCAATCTGGAATTGAACGAGAAGCAAATCAAAACAACATCATGTTTGAAGGCGATTTAATCTGTCAGCTCGTGAGAAGCAGTAAAATTGATTACCTTTCTGATACAGCTTTACAAGTAACTCTTGAACTCCTGGATCTTCGAAAATGACACTAACGGTTTGATGAACAGCTTCCTAATAACAACGAACAATTATAACTCAATGATTGTCAAGAAAAGGTTCTTAACTATATTCATATTCAATACGGAAATGGGATTACCAATATACCTTCGCAACCTCCAGAAAGCCTTTGCATGTATCCTCAAAATTAACCTGTAATCAGAAGCAGTTTCAAGAAAGATTAGCATTCTTCTTCAGACATATAGTTAAGTCCAGGCATGCACATAACCCGATCAATGTTTTTATTCACCCTGACACTGTCAAATGTTAGTGGCGGATAAAGAATACTTCCTAACAAATTGAACCAATAATTTCTTGAGTAAGAGTGTATTTTGAAGTCCATGCTGGCATGCTCATCATATCCAGTGGGAAGACGAAAACTGCAGTCACTAGGCCTTTTCCAAGATTAATAAACCTGAAGGATTTTTCTCTTTCTCCATTGATCTATATTATTGTTTCCTTCTCTACTTTATTTATTACACGCGGACCGTAATTTCTTGCTTTTTGTGTTACTTTTTTATCTCCATGTTGGCTTTAAATTGCCGACATATATGAGATGGAGCCTGGTTTATTTCCCCTGCATGCGAGGAATCGAAATGACTATGGTCGTACGCAAGTGAAAACAGAACCCTATGAATGATTAATTGTAATGTTACAATATATACACAGGTACGTCAAGAAAAAACCAAGGGCTATTGGATAAAATGGTCTTTAAAACTAATAATTGCATGAAAGATTTTTCTAGGGTTAGAAATCTGAACTTCAATTATGATTATACAATGTTCTGACTACTCCCAAGACCAAAAAAAGTGTGTTCCAGATAAGCAACACTAAAGTGTTTTTTTTTTTCTTTTAAATTCAATATGTGCTTGCTCGTGTATCTGACTTCTCTTTCTTTTATGTGTTGCATTGTTTCCCTAATTTCATAATTTCAACTTATAAAGACAAATGCAATATAATTTCATCAAGTAAATTTGACTATTTACTTGAATGTTCAGTGTTTTTTAGTAACATTTCAGGCTCTTGTAAAAAAGAAATCGACAATAGTTCTCAATTTTAATTGTCACCTGCTCGGCATAATTCTGTGGTAGAGCTTCAAGTGTGCTAGAACTTAGCTCCATGGCAAGATCATAGCAGCGGAGATTGTTATTGATCTGTAATGAACTGATTTTATTAGCATGATATAAATAATACCAAATAATCGTTCGGTGTATCCATCGTATATTATGTCTTGGCAGAATTCACATACCATTGCACATAAAGCTTCCAGACCAATTTCAGAAGCAGGTTCTTCCAATTTCTGCCTTTGTGCTGCTTGAAAATCAATCATTACCTGAGACAAGCAGAAAACACAAAACTCTCAACGTAAGCAGAAAACAGAATACCGACACACAATCCTTAACCTTTGTGCACGAGGAGTAAGTAATAGAAACAGAACGTTTAACTATGTCGTAGTCAATGCCTAAACAATACTTTGACCATCACATGGAGCGATAGAACATCAAAGATAAGTGCATGAACAAGTTTTTTACTCAATTTAAATTTTGAAGCTACCTGAATTATGGCCAAAGCAATTCTGTACAGCATAACATCGGTGCTATTTTCTCTTACAATCTGCACTTGCTCTCCGAGTATGCGAAACAAATCAACAGCAGCTGGAGTGTACAGCTTTCCATCATCTGTTTTCTTCGGTGCTTGTACCTTATCAGCCTCGAGTATATTCAGGTACCATTTCTACATAACAGAGTGCCTTCGGTTAAATTATTTGACCTGATAAGGCTGATTGATATGAATTGAATGCATGCAAATGCTCTCAGTGCCTATTTACCCTAGTTGTGGCTTGCATTCTTTCAACATAAGCATTCATAAGGGGATCCATTGCACCGCTTTCGGAACAAACTTGAGCAAGTGACTCATCGACACCAAGTCCAATTAGATTCTCTTGGTACTCAACTACCCAGCCAGTCACCTAATACCAGAAATAGACATTCAGGATGAAAACATCTTCGTACTAATCATACACAACCAACAAGAAGGAAAAATGAATTATAGATAAAACCATATCTTCAGCATTAAACACTGATTGCAGAAAACCACGTATAGAAACTTCATAAAACATCTCCATGAATATTTGCAGCCTATGTGTAAATTTGAAATAATTATCTTACTTATAGATGGTCAAGCTCTTTACACAAGCAGTTAAGATTCACAACTATGAGATGTCTAGACACATTCCTTAAATCAATGTTGCACAAACTTTAAGCTTAGAAAAATAATAAATTCCAGATTTTACTTATTTCTGATCCACATATGACTTCTAAGCTCTCATTAATAGAAAATTTTCGCTCAACTCGGAATATTATAGGATGTGTTTCGTTTAAGAAACACAAGTGTTTATTCATCAAAACTAATGAGAGAAGGCCAGTTTAGAGGACAAGCAGTTCAATAACAAAGACTGAAAAAAATTGAAGGTGAACAATCAGCAAGTTATACTGAAACGTCAAATGGACACGCATTCATAAAAGTTTAGGCATAAGTTGAGGAATTATTTTATACAAAACAATTCAAAATATATAATTTTCAGTATCAATTACAGTATATTAGAATAAAATACCTTTAATATCTCTATATTTGTCATATCATTGGCTCTGTCACTGAGTAGCCTAAGCCACTGAATAAACCTCTCAGTGTAAAGATTCACCATGAGCTGGAATATTTCATATCTAAATAAATAGACATGTGGATAAACAAATCAATATTTTCAAATAGGAAACAAACAAAAAATTACTCTAACATAATCCTATCAGAGGCCGAAAGAGCAATCCAATAAACAAACTATTATCATATTAATGAATAAACATGACAAACCTAGGAGGAAAGCAAGGAGCAACGAAGTCATATATATCTCCAAGTTCTTCACCAATCTGACAATTATCAGAAAAGTTGACCATTATATCAGATATTTTTAACATATGATAATCAGAACTTGATGATGCATGAAAGATAAGAAGTTCTAACTTATAAGATATAACTTGAACATAATAATAAAATATGCACTTCAGGCAATCTAAATATTAACTAGGTTCATAACCAGTTAACCTGCATGAGTACATTTTGACTATGTTGATAATAAATTGACATCCAGGATTTTATAAAACTCTAACCAGTGATTTTCAGGTCTATCTTAGTATGAAACCACATTAGACAAATAGAAGTTTGGTTATTTTTGAAGTAGATAATTTTGATGTTATTCACCCTGGTGCTTATGAGGTGGCTAAAGCTGCAATAAATCATACATTATAACTGAGAAAATTTAGCAAAGAGTAAATCATATTCCAACTAGTTACTCTTGAGTGTTCAATATTTGATTTATAAATTAGAAAAGAAGAAGTGAATGTGCTTCATTGACGCTTTCTAATATAGGCAAATGAAGAAAGCTTCGTGAAAAAAGAATGAAGTTCAACAAAAAGAATGTTATATGCGATTCTAAACATAATAAACATGATATCCCAGTATTTTCTACAGCAAAAGCGAATATTAACATTTAAATGTGTCCTATAATCCTATTAGTACCAAGTTAAAGAAATAAAAATTACTGTTCCAGAAAGTGAATCTCATAAATTTATCCTTTAAGTTACAAAGTTAAGAAAGCAGTAATACTTAATAATTTCAGTTCACTATCGCGATACATCATATCAAGAACCATATCAATACCTTCTTAGCCTCCTCTAAAGCTCCTTTTAGATCCTCAAATACAAGCTGAAAAGCATATCACTATCAGGAACAAGAACAGATAGAAAATTTTAAAAATTCCAGACTAGTGCCTTATAACAGAAGCAGAATAAGAGATGAACCTCGGTGAGCAAATGGTTGAAACGTGCTTCTACAGCCTTACTTATTTCCTCATAACATTTATCCTTATAGCCTTTACCTTGAACCTTCAACTTCTGCTGAGGAAGATTTCTTGAAGACGCAGATTTCCTGGATTAGCCAAAAAAGAAAGGCCACTAAGATCAACAAAATCATGCAAAATTGATTCAAAATGTCAATATGCACGAAACATGGAGTAGGAAATTGAATCATGAGGTCAACTGCAGATGTATCAGTTGAACAGGTAAATACTTTGCATTTTTACGAGGATTTGCTACAGACTCCACTGCACCACCTCCTTCAGCCTCGGCTGCTTCAGTAGCTACTTCTTGGTCCAAGATTTCTTGCATTTCAACAACCCTTTTTGTTTAAACGTACAAGAAAGGGTGCATTAGTATCTAGCCAAAAAGTTCTTACTGTAATGTGTCCCATTCAGATTAGACATACCTCAATGCACGAACTAATGTTTGTGGGCTGCCAAAGAAAATAATGGTGATAAATCAGTAGCAGAAAGAGATATACAGTGTTGTTAAAAGCAAAGCACAAAAACCAAAGATGTGATGCACTAAATCGTTTTCCTTCAATCGTTTGTTGACTGAAAATATGAACACCAAAGAAAAAGAACAAAAAAATGGCATCTTGATAAAGGAAACTCTCAAAACAAGCATACCTTTCTTTAGCAAGTTTGAAGAAGTTGGAAACATGACCCCATAATTTCCTCTCGAATGTCTCCCACGTCCGATCTATATCTTCAAAGTATTCACTGTGAAATATTGTAATTAGTAATAAAGATATAAACTGCTCGACTTCAAAACTAAAAAGCAGCTTAAATGGAAGTTAAAGTTACTGAAATAATGACAATGTTCTGCCAATTTGTCCTCTGCATACTTGACAAGTTGAAATGCATTGTAGATCAAGATATATTCAATACTCTTGGGAATGCATTTTTTAAACCCAATCCTTGCTGTGCAACCATTAGGATTAATGCAAGTAAATTTTCTCACCTCAACCGACCAACCTCTTCTTCATGAGATGATGCAGCTGCTAATGCAAACCTCCGTTTCCCGTCCAACGCAGTCAATCTCTAGAGTTGACCAAACATAAAAAAAAATGTCAGTAGCATTGCAACTTTTGATATCTGATGAATTAGACAATAATTAACCAAGACCACAAAAATCTCAACCTCGTAGGTGCTAACAAGTTCCTTTTCATCAGTCAAAGAATCATGTGCCTCAGCCGCCTCACTAGATATTGACATCATACCCTCCACGTCCTGCAAAAGAGCAATAAAGTTATTTGCGCATGGATAAGAATAACAATAATCAGAAACGTAGAAAGCACTGTTTAAAATAGATTTTGGTTAATGTCCATATTTATACAGAAAGCGACATAAAACACATAGTAGTACACTTACCTTCAGAGTCATGTTCAAATTGTTTCTCGCATTACTGAGGAGCTTTATTTGATCATGATTTTCAATCAATGTTTGGCATTCTTGACATAACCTGTTATAAGGGAAATCTATATCAGCCTAAAATAACAAGAGACCAAAACAAATGCATATTGTTTCCCCAGTGAATCGAGAGCGTTTATAAACTATGTTACATCATCTTCATACTTTTCAATATCAACGAAATTCTCTCTGAGTTGACCAATAGTCTTTTGAGACAAGGACAGCGATTCAAGACCTCCCTGTGCCTGCTCAACCTGAAGCCAGAATCCAGCGAGAAAAGTTAAAACGTTGATGTAGAAACAAGTGAAATAAAACTTTTACATTATTTACAAGCTTCAACTCATGGCCAACTCAGGTGAAAGATATTAACTTCCCATGATAGTGATTTACAGGCTCAGGACACCATACCTGTTCAGCGACCATGGTACTGAGGTGTGCATCATTTGCCTGTTACCAAACAAATGCCCATTAACAAAGAAGTAATCACCATCATCATTTGTGCTAAAAAATTTAAAAGAACTGGCAAGGAACAAAAATTATAAACAATCAAAAAACCAAACTTCTACTAATCCAACAGAACAGCAGTCACTACGCGTCTACGAGAAAAGAGCACCTCAGGAATTGTATTCGACAAAACGGTCATCAAGGAATAAATGCTCCACGAATTTATGATGCTTTGTTTTAAATAGCATCATTCTAGCAGAACAGGGAGCAATAAATACAGATTGCTTAATATAATCGAATTCCCTAAACTATTCTCTTGTTTGTTGTCACAATCAGAAGGTCTAAAATGTGAATGAAAGGAGCGATGCAGCACAAAGATGGAGGGAGACTAGGATTAAACTACCTAAATGAATAATTTCTATATACAGGTCAACTTCTAAGCCTTCACGTTGTACTTAACATTCAGAAGAAACAGTAAAAATCAATTCACAGTCTAAATATCAAGAAACTGACTGACAAATGCTTCCAAAAATTCATTATGAAGTGTTAGTCATGAGTAAATAGAAAAAGAAAAAATTAAGGATAATGCACATGCCCGTCAATTTAATAAGAATAATAAATAAAACATTGTATCACATAATACACTAAATGAAACTCCAAATTTCTCCATATCCATATAAATTTTACTACTAAAACAGCCCCGCCCCAATTTTGTAACATTGTTAACGACGCTCCTGGTATCACAGACAAATTCTACATAGCATTCATACTCTTAATGATCTTCAGATCATTGTTTTACTAACACGGTTACTGACATCAAGTAATTGAAACCTAAAAACACTATATTTAAATACAGAAACTTAAAAAATAGACAACCAAGATTTATTTCTAGTCCTTCTAAAATCACGATCGCATTAAAAATAAAAACGAAAACTTCGACCCTCTATCCCACTTCCCCTATTCCGTGAGCCCAAGAACTGACAATTGAACAACCGACATCGTAGGAGCTTTCCAATTAGTGTCGTCAACAATGCTATTCCTAATCAGATGAACCCATGTAGACACAAGTACCATAATCGTGAAAAATCCAACGAAACAGTAAATAGGCACCGATTACCAAAAGCGTTCAACAGTTGTCTTGTTGAAGAAACTGCTGTTATGGAAACAGAGTTACGAGAAGAAATGTAGTAAAAAAATGAACAAGAAATCAAGCATCTTACTGCAAATGTTTCTTCAATTTTTTTTTTTTTTTCAATCTCCAATTGTTCCCCAATGAACTAATTACCAAGATAAACATCAATCAAAGAAATTGACAGCATAGACTAACACGAATCAACAGGAATTACTATGCCTTCTAATCAATTTCAGTTCCACAAACTCATGTGATGAATTCAATCGCAGAAAGCAACTTCAGTAAATGAACGAGATAATTCTTCCAGAATTATCGGAATTCGTCAGATAAAAAATTCAAAATAAAAGTTGACCTGTTGACGAGCAATGTAATCAGCTTTGATCGAGGCGATGGACTGTAAAAGCTCCGGCAGCGGCAGAAGCTTCGCCACCTCTCTCACCGCCGCCTCCTTCGCCTCCACCCCTAGATCATCCGCCATCATCTTCCTCTCCGCACCGCTCAGCTGCTTAGCCCTAGTCCACCTTCCGTGTAGAAAAACCGGCTAAATTCAAATTTGGTGATTTTCAGTTCGGATCTCGGCTGAATCGTGTAGAAAAAAGAAAGAAAAATAAATGCAATGTCGTCGGAGAGCCGAGATGCGCTAGTGGTGGTGGTCGTCGGAGAATCGGGAGGCACTGGTGGTCGTGGTCGTCGGAGAAGACGCTGGTGGTGGTGGGGAGAAAGAAAAGTCGATGACTGCTGCTAGAGAGAGAGTCCGGAAATATCTGCTGCTAGAGAGAGAGAGGGTTTCTAAGTAATTCTAATAAAAAACCCCCTTATTTTAGGAATGGAGTATAGTTCGGGCTTGTTCGATTATCGATATTAGATTCTATTAACTAAATAGTAGGGAACTAGCTAGATGTACGATTGATAAAATTTGTATTTATTCAATTTCGTTGTAATAATTAAAATCTGCAATTAAATGTTATTATTTCATCAAATTATTAGTACTTAGGAGTGTGGGTCCACAAGTTCTAGTAAATTTTCGCTATTGTTCCGGTAGACGATAGTTCTTAATTTGAAGGAATCAAACTTGTGGGTTTTCAATGAATTTAGGATAAGCGGGTCCATAATGAGTTTGTAGTAGAACCTCAACATTCACAAATCGGAACTTGTTATAAATTTAAACATGTTTTTATTAATAAGTTATAAATTTTACACGGTACTATTTAAAAATTAAAATGAATAACCATGTGAAAATTTTTAAATTAGAACCAACGCGAATAATGCGGTGAGTTTGCGAAATTAATAGAATTTTTATTCCTTGTACAGGAGTTGTCTACATATAAGAAATTAAGAATAACAATAGGTCGTGCTATCACGACCTGGATCGAGTTCCGCGGAATTCGAAAATTCGGTTCAATTTTCCCACACTACGAGTACTGGACATAAAGTAATTTGGGCAAATTGAACCACGTAGAATTGTTGCGTTATCTCATATCTTTGTGTTGGTAATTTGTGTTTGATTATAAGTTACAACGTATATCAAGAACGAATATTCAAAGAATATACATGTACTGGAAAATCCGAGATTTAAAGAAAATGACGTTCCGGAAAGCAAGGCAACATGTGTGATAAGTAGAAATAATAGTATTCGCAAATTCGAATCCATAAGTAAGAGCAAAAAGAACGTGCTCAAGTGAATCGTCCCGGCCTTCTTATTTGATCCAAATCCATCTCAAAATTACTATTAACAATTGCTTCCACCTCATACAACTGCCCCGTTTGCCGTAAAAAAAATGTGATCTTTGGAAAAATTATAGGCAAGTTTTTTCGATATAGATATCACAATATACATAATCGTAACATATCCAACGAAAATATTGGCAATAACAAAATAAAAAAGGAGATATAAGAGGGAGGCTGCAACGGACCAGTCGAGTGTGAACGCTCCGATTCCAAGCTCGTTTAGGCCCCGATTTAGTGGGCGGTGATGGAGTGCATGGGGGAATAGCCAGCATACCCATGCGTGAAATGCTCTACTGTAGTGTTTGGATGATGATGATTTTGAATTTTTCATGTAGAAAAAAAATTAGTTAATCAAATGACTATTTTATATAAACATAACATTACAAATATTCATTAACATTAATTCGAAAGCCTAATGCCATAAATGTAACATCCCGTAATTTGCATTAGATTATTTTAATAATAATTGCTATTATTTTATTAATATATTAAATATGATGATTGTTGGCTGAAATCCCCAATTCATATTATCAGCATAATTGGGGCCGCGTGGATGCTTTAGCAAAGGGTATTAATGATCATGTGATATCATTAGAAATATTGGGAAGTCAGATTTATAGTGGCTCGAATCCGACAAAGAAGACGAGCTGTCCAGAATTCAAATTTCAGAGTTTTCGCTTTTCAGTAAATCGATTAAACGGAGGTCTTAAAGATGGAGTATCGATGATCCGAAGGTACCGTTCGAAACCTTAATAAGTTGGATTTCCAGTGGTGGTGGTTCTCGATTGTTTACACCAGCGGTGGTCACCGGAATTGGCTAGAAATTCAGCTCGCTCGTTGGAACGAAGGGAAGATAAATCTGCTGCCGCACCTGTTTTCAGAGCCGAAATCGAAGGGTTTGGAGTGAGAATTTAGAATCGGTTTCTTCAGGAAACTCGTAGATTACATTGTAAACTATAAGTAAGTGTTCAATTGTATCGAATTAGAGTATTTAATATACATGTTTTAGAGGTCAGAATCCGGTGACAGTAATCTGCCGGAAACAGTGCAGTTTTTAGTATTTTCTTGCGAGACTGTTTTCGATATGTTGGGATCATAATTTGGGTTGTGTGACTTAAGGAAACTTGTAGATTAAACTGTCAGGTTTCATTTGATGTATTATTTGGACAATTATATGATTTGTTATGATTTTTCAAAGAAACTGTGACAGCAAACGAAATTATCCGAAAATCTGGCAGGTTTATGTGTTCATCTTTCGGGATTGTTATTGACGGGTTATATTGTTAATTTGGAATTAAAGTCTTCAGTATACTTGTAGATACAGATGTTATCTTTTACTTTATATATCGTTTAGGTCATTCGGATAAGTACGACGATCGCAATGATTACTTGAATAAAGTGCCGCGAGAAGCAATTCTTAGTATATATTTAAGACATTGACTATGTTATATAGTGGATGGTAATATGGCTATATTAGTATTTGGGATCTTATTTAGTTTAACATTTGCATAGATGTTGAGCGTAGTAAAGCTCCTGTTAAGTTGAAAATTTTCACAAGGAGATAGAAAACTCCATTGTTGCAGAAAAAGGGAGAGTTTGTTACAGAGAGAGAAAGAGAAACTAATTTTATAAAAGTGAATTAATTAACCAACGGTAACAATGAGTTGGTTTATATACATGTCTTTACACGTGTAAAAGAGAAAACGCTATTTACTAAACTAATAACAAAAACGCTAATAGCGTATAACACTTTTATCCGTGTTATAGCAAAAATAAAACTGTAAATATAAGTATTCCAACATCCCCTCAAGATGGAACTGGAGAATAAATGTTCTTCAAGGCCATCTTGGACAACAAGTGAGAAAAAAGAGGAAATGGCAGTGCTTTGGTAAAAATATCAGCAATTTGATCGCGACTAGGCACGGGCATAAGTCTGACAATACCACGAGTAACTTGTTTCCGGATGAAGTGGAAGTCGATCTCAATGTGTTTCGTGCGTTCGTGAAAAGTGGGAATGGAGGCAATATGAACTGCAGCTAAATTGTCACAGAAGACCAAGTTGGAATCAACTGAAATCTGAAAATCTTGAAGGATTTGATTAATCCAAACCAATTCACTGGACAAGGATGCTAAGGCTCTATATTCAGATTCAGCTGAGGATCTGGAGATTGTTGATTGTTTCTTGGCTTTCCAAGAAACCAGAGAATCACCCTAAAAAATACAAAATCCTGAAGTTGATTTTCTTGTATCTGTACAGCTGCCCCAATCAGCATCAGAGAATTCTTTGACCTTTGTGGAAGGATCAGAAGAATAGAAAAGTCCCTGCCCAGGAGCAGCGCGCTTTGAGGTATCTGAGCAAATGATGAGCAGCTTGAAGATGAGTTGACCTTGGTTTGGAAACAAAATGGCTTAACATGTGAGTGGCAAAAGCAATGTCTGGTCTGATAATGGTCAAGTAGAGAAATTTTCCAATGAGCCTTCTATAACTTGTAGAGTCTGGAAGAAGATCACCATCATCCATGGGAAGAAGCACTGGTTTGGAACCTAAAAAACTTGTCTCTTCAAGCAAGTTTAGTGTGTATTGTCTTTGAGAGACAATAATACCAGAAGTGTTTCTAGCAATCTTCAATCCAAGAAAATATTTCATCTTACCAAGATCTTTAAGTTTGAAAACCATATAAAGTTGTGCTTTAACAGACTCAATCTCAGCAGAATTAGGGCCAGCAATGATCATATCATCAACATATAAAATGAGAGCTAAGAAAGAAGTACCTGAACCTCGAGTGAAGAGAGAATAATCAGATTGAGACTGAGTGAAACCAAGAGCAGTGATAGCATCTGTAAATTTCTGATTCCATTGTCTGGAAGCTTGCTTGAGGCCATACAAAGACTTTTGTAATCGACATACTAATTTAGTGCCAGAAGTGTGAGGAATTTTGGATTCATAACCTTGAGGCAGATCCTTATAGACTTCTTCATGTAAATCTCCATTGAGAAAAGCATTGTTAACATCTAACTGGTGGAGCTCCCACTGAAACTGGGCAGCTAAAGCTAAAAGAATCTTGACAGAAACAAGTTTAGCAACAGGTGAAAAAGTCTCAGTGTAATCTACCCCTTCTTGTTGAGTAAAAACCCTTGCAACTAAACGAGGCTTGTACCTATCAATAGTACCATCTTGCTTTCGTTTCAATGTGTACACCCATTTACAACTAATGGAATGTTTATCAGAGGGCAAAGAAACAACTTGCCAAGTATTATTGGCTTCAAGAGCCTGAATTTCCTCAGCCATGGCTTGAATCCAAGAAGGATTCTGAATGGCATGCTTGTAGCAGCAAGGTTCTGTGTCAGCAGAGATGTTGGAAGTATATGCAAAGAAAGAATCAGAAAGATTGGAATAACCAAGAACACTAGAAATAGGATATTTGGAAGTAGAAGGAAGCTTGGATTTGACTTGAAAATCAGAAAGATAGGCAGGCATTTTTATATGCCTGGAAGACTTTCTAACAAGAGGTGGTGAAGAAACAGAAACTGGAAGAGATGAGGGAACAATAATAGGATGATATGACTCATAAGACACAGAGGTAGAAGAATGATCAAAAGAAGGCAAAACAAATTCATCACTATCCAAATAAAACTGAGTGGCAGCAAAAGGAAAAAATATTCTCATGAAAAATAACATCTCTGGAAATGAAAACTTCTTGAGAGTTGATATCTAACAACTTATAACCTTTAATACCTGGGGGATAACCAAGAAAAATGCAAAGCCTTGCTCTAGAATCAAACTTTGTCCTACCAGCAGCTAAAGTCCCTGCAAAAGCTAAACAACCAAACACTTTGAAAGTATCATAATTCACATAAGTGGTGGGATATATCATAGAAAATGGAGTACAAGTACTGAGGTTATGTGCTGAAACTCTATTGATTAGAAAAACAACTGTCAAAACACACTCAGACCAAAATTTAATGGGCACCTTGGATTGAAAATTAAAGCAAGGCTCGGGCAACATTTAAAATGTGTTGGTGTTTCCTTTCCACCACTGAATTTTGTTGAGATGTTTGAACACAAGAAAATTGGTGTAAAACCCCATGTTGAGCAAAAAAAGATTTAAAAGACAATTCATTAGCATTATCAGACCTGAAAACCTTAATAGTTTTGCCAAACTGAGTTTGAACCCAAGCAAAAAACTGAGGAATAATAGCAAGAACATCAGACTTGTTTCTCAATAAATGAATCCAGGTGAACTTGGAAAAATCATCCACAATAGTCACAAAGTATTTAAAACCATCATAAGAAGCCACTTTATAAGGTCCCCATATATCACAATGTATCAAATCAAAAGGAGCATGGACTGAGAAGAACTTACATGGAATGGCAACCTTTTAAACTTGGCCAAAGTACAAACATGGCAACATGTAGAATTCAATACAGTAGGCAAAGAAATACAGTCTTTCAAAATAGCTAGTTTGGAAAAAGGAAGATGACCAAGCCTATTATGCCAGGTCTGAGAAGAAACTGAAACTTTATTACAAGAAATTTGAGTAGATGAACAAGAAGCAGACAAAACAGGCTCCAAGATATATAAGCCTTGCAATCTTTTATCCATACCAATCACTTGCATCAGCTTGTCCTGAATCACAAATGATTGAAACCCAAAAGTGACAAACTCATGAGGTTTAGATAAAAGAGCACTAACAGAAAGCAAATTGAATCGAAACTCACGGACATAAAAAACATTATGCAAGAAAAGTGAAGGAGATAACTGAACATCACCTACAAAAGCCATATGCAAACCTGACTTATCCGGCATAATAACCTTAGTATTATGAGCAGGAACAAGATGCAAAAACAGAGACCTATTATTAGGGGTGTGCACGGGTCGGTACGGTTCGGTTTTTGCAATAAACCAAACACGTACCGATAATATCGGTTTTTCATATTTTAAAACCGTGTATGTCGGTTTTTTTTTGGTTCGGTACGAATCGGTTTTTCGGTTTTCGGTAAACGGTATCGGTATCAATTCGGTTTATTTTCGATTTCGGTTTCATTATCGGTTCGAATCGGTTCGGTATAAAACCGATGTTTGATTAACGGTGAATTTGGACTTGTATCACATTTCTTTGAGAAAATTAACAAGTAACAATCCAAAATTAACTAATAAAATAAATTTACTGTCATTAGAAAAATAAAAATAAAAATATAACCCTACTGCCATAAAAAAAATGAAATTACAACTAATAAACCTAAATGTCATTAATTTCATCTTCAAAAAAATAAACTTGTTGCCCCATCAAAGAAGTCCAACTACATCAAAAGATTAAGTATCTGAATGTGGCCACATTGATTACCAAAAAAACTTACCCATTTTTACTATCTATCAAACCACGTCGTTTTGTATTCCCAAATCGGTTCGGTTCGGTAAATCGGTTCGGCAAAAAAAAAAATCTCCATACACATACCGATTTTTTCGGTTTTTCAAAAAATATTTACCGTGTATGCGGTTTTAAGTCGGGACGGTGTATATCGGCTCGGTTTTTTCGGTTTTCGGTTCGGTTTTTATGCTCACCCCTACCTATTATTGCATATGTGCTTAGAAGCACCTGAATCAACAACCCAATGAAAAGGCATAACCATGGGATTCATGATGGCATTAGCATAAATGGTACCTGTGACACAAGAGATGTGAGAGTCATCCTGTGATGGAACAGCAGAAGAAGGAACTGAGCTAGATTGTTGAGCCATCTGCTGGGAAACATAAGCTAAAATCTGCTGACATTGAGCTGCTGTCATGGTTGAATGCTCCTGAGAAGATGATGCTTCACCCTGAATATCAAGAGGAGAATTAGAAGTGGAAATTTGATTAATGCCAAATCTACCTGAGAGAGCAGCCAATCTTGGCCGAGGCTTGAAACCAGAGGATTGATATCCAGGTGGAAAACCATGAATCTTGTAGCACTTGTCCATTGTGTGACCATACTTATTAAAGTGAGTGCAAAAACCTCTGCCATGCTTTTTATCACCAGCATGATAATACTGATTGTTCTGATGAGGAACTGGAGCAGAAGGTCTGGAAAATTGTGAAACCGGAGCACCTCTTACAGCAAAGGTGAGAGAATTATGCCCTTCAATACTCTGCCCAACAGATCTCTGTCGCTCTTCTTGAGAAACTAAGGCAAAAACTTTGTTAATGTGTGGCAGAGGATCCATAAGAAGAATCTAACCTCGAGTCTGAGAGAATGACTCATTTAGCCCCATAAGAAAAGCCATAACATGCTCTTGATTATAGTAATCAACCAACAAACCACAAGTACAATTCGGGCGAAAATTTACCAATTCATCCCAAATTGCCTTCATCTTCGTAAAATAAACATTGACAGAGAAGTGTTCTTGCCGGAGATTGGCCAATTCACGTCGTAATTGAAAAATTCTGGGGCCATTGGTTTGAGAAAACCGCACATTCAAATCATTCCAAATTTCACGAGCATTTTTACAATACATCACACTAGCTTGAATGTCCTTAGAAATAGCATTTAAAATCCATGACATAACCATACCATTATTGCGAACCCAGGCGTTATGAAGAACAGGATCATCCTCAGGGGGTTCAACAATGGATCCATCCACAAAACCTAGCTTGTTCTTCACAGTAAAAGATAAAACCATCGCACGACTCTAAGAGGCAAAGTTATCTTCAGAGAGAGCTTGCGAAACAAGAACGAGACCAGGTCCATCAGAAGGATGTAAAAAATACGAACTCGAAACATCTTAGATTTGGGCGCGAGTTGTACGATTCGCCATTAGAACGAAATTGCGGAAAATCAACAGGAATCGAGAACGAGAACGAACAAAATAGAACGGAAGCAAAGAAGTACCGTAAAAAAATCTCAAACTGATACCATGTTAAGTTGAAGAATTTCACAAGGAGATAGAAAGCTCCATTGTTGCAGAAGGAGAGAGAGTTTTTTACAGAGAGAGAAAGAGAAACTAATTTTATAAAAGTGAATTAATTAACCAACGGTAACAAAGAGAGTTGGTTTATATACATGTCTTTACACGTGTAAAAGAGAAAACGCTATTTACTTAACTAATAACAAAAATGCTAATAGCATATAACACTTTTATCTGTGTTATAGAAAAAATAAAACTGTAAATATAAGTATTCCAACAACTCTCACTCAAGGTTTAAGCTTAAAGATGCTTTTATAGCACTAGCGCTGGAATCCAGGTGAGAAACTATGACTCCTTATCCGATTTCTTTCATGCGCTTAATATCTCCTTTGTTTGAACCAAATATATTCTCCATATTGAATCCTTTGATGCATTGATTATATTTTTCTTGCAATATGATCCTTAATGTTCTGCAAGCATATTCATTTCCTTGGCTCGAACTTGGAACCTTGATCATGTTTCTTGAAATCTTGAACTTGTCATTTCTCTTGGTTGCTATGTTCACGGCTAATTCTTATACTTGATTCCTTGGCCTGGATATTTTCCTTGAACTCGATATTGGACTATATTTATTCTCAAAATCTTGTCTTGAATGCTTTCCGAGAATGAATATTTCGTTGGCTCGAACTTGAACCTCGTGTTTATTGAATTCATTGAGATCTTGATATACTCGTTCTTGGAATCCGATATTGAACTTATTGTTCTTCTTGACTTTCATATTCACGAATATTCTCTCCTTGGCTTGAACTGAATTCTCTAACATGTTTATTCTCGAACATGTTCATTTTCCTGAGACTTGATGTTCGATTATCATGATCGTGACTTATCTTGTGAATGATTGACTTGATTCTTGAAATGAATGACTTGATATTCCTAAAATGAATGATATTGATTCTTGAATCTAATTTCCCCACCCTTGAGGACGCTCTTGGGGGAGCTGGGCCCTAGGACCATTTCGTCAAGACGATCGGGCAGTATTGGGCTGACGATGACTGGTCTTCCGGATGGTACCTCCTGATGGTTCGGACTCACGTTCGTTTGGAGTTAAACGTTTCTGAGCCGGATCGACACGTTGCGGTCGTGCCTCTTTGCTTGTTTCCGACCGAGTGGCCACTTGGGACGGGGTGGAGGGATAAGAATGTGATATGATTTTATTTGTTGGGAGTTACAAGGTTGGAGACCCCACCAAATATTGAAGTCAAGCCGTACATGTTACACTCTTGTAGATGTTACACTTCTGTTAATGAAATTCTTGTAAAGTCTCTCGTTATATGTTTTTTGCTGTTGATTCTCATCATACTCATGGATCATATGTTTTTCACTGAGTCATTCGGACTTATTCGTTTCTCCTTTTCTGATATTAATGCGCAAAAAGACTTATACCTAAATTTTCATACCAAGTGTTAAAGCTCGTGTATGCCTCCGATTAGTCTCGTCGAGAGGTATCTCTAATGATGCTCCGTATAGGAGTCCTTTGATCGAGAATTTTGTAATAGAGTAAGTGGTGTCGAAGTCGACTTGTAATAGAACCTCCTTTTGTAAACACGATGGTATAAATATTGCGGTTTAACATTTTGATCCTAGAAATTTTGAGGAGCATATTTGGGGTCATTGAATGTACTGCATGTTGAGTGGTGTTCCGCCACGAGGTGTCTGCTACTCGGGGCGGGCGCTACACATAAATGTTCAGGAATTAGATTAAGAAGGTAATGATTGAATTGAAATGCTAAATCCTGCACAAGAATTACCAAATTCTACATACAATTAAAATATGGGATTGTAGGGCGTGCTAAATTCCACACTAAAATTTACTAAATACTTCACATAACACCGAACTGTATCTTGTCAAAAACGAAAATGAAAAAAAGAGCACATAACACCGAACTGTATCTTGTCAAA
Organism: Erythranthe guttata; assembly: GCF_000504015.1. Next base: position 825,876 of record NW_012192899.1, read on the forward strand.
AACAAAAAAGAAAAAGAGTACAATTTAGACGAAAACTCAAACAACCACAACAACAAAAATAAAGTGAAAAAAAATAAAGTGTACCAAAAATAAAGTGAAAAAAAAATTAAAAAAATTAGATAGTGTACTAGTTAGGGGTGTGCACGGGTCGGTATGGCTTAGTTTTTGCAATAAACTAAACACGTACCGATAATATCAGTTTTTCATATTTTAAGAACCGAACGTGTCGGTTTTTTTTCGGTTCGGTGGTAATTTATTTTTTGGTTTTCGGTTAACGATTTCGGTATCATTTCAGTTTATTTTTCGGTTTCCGTTTCGTCTATCGGTTCGAATCAGTTCGGCATAAAATAGATATTTGATTAACAGTGAATTCGGGCTTTTATTACATTTGTTTGAGAAAATTAACAAATAACAACCCAAAATTAGCTAATAAAAAACATGTCACATGGAGACGTTCGAAGGATAGAGGCGCGTCATGGAGACGTTCGAAGGATAGAGGCGCGTTAGGGGAAGACGGTAAATATTTATACTATATATCAAAACGACGTTGTTTTGTATAAATCGATTAGGTTCAGGTAATCGGTTCGGTAATTTTTTTATTCTCCATACGCAAACCGATATTTTAGGTTATTCAAAAAGAATTTACCGTATATGCGGTTTTAAGTCGGGACGGTGCATATCGGCTCGATTTTTTCAATTTTCGGTTCGCTTTTTCAGTTTCTCGATTTTTTTTCTCACCCCTAGTACCAGTACGAATTTGGGGAATTTTGAAGGGGCTATTCATAGGACCCCATTAGATAGCTCTAAAGTGAGATAATATCCGGAGCAACATTTCGAACAATCGAAACTACAGAAGCATTACCGTTAACGAACCAAAACAAATTGTGGACAAACATAATCAAAATAACATGCACACTGCTCATTCTTTACACCGAAATTTCTCTAATACGGTGAAAACGAGGAATTAATGCCACCATGCCTTCGGGTCCTTAATCATAACTAATGAACGGCATAAAGAGACGCCAACATAAAAATAATAACAAAAAGTAAGCAATAGACAAAAAGTATATATAGCTCTTATCATACACCATGAGACATGCAAAGAATTATTACTAATGAAATAAATAACATAAATATAATGAACAACTAATGGCCCCCTAAATATTCGATCGGTAGTTTTTCATATCCATAACAGTAGTTGTGCCGAAAAGTATATATCGTCGATGTTACGGACGTAAACCTCGTTCAAATAGCTAGCGTGTGGTACTAAGCCATGAATTAATGTCCTAAAATTAATGCCCCTCGCAATTATTTGATCTCCGCCCTTTGCTATTATGCTAAGTCACCATCACTCGAAAGTCACCATCCCTCGAAAATGTGCCAAAAACACTGGAGAATACTAAGAATACTTTATTGAATGAATTCTTGGATGGTTACAAATGGATAAAGCTACCCGTATTTATACAACTCATTCTTTCAACGGAGGGTGGTGATCATCTTGATCTAAAGGCTAATATTAACTCCAACGATCTGTTACCAAATATATACAAAGGAAGACCATCTAAGGTCATTTACATTAATGAGAGGATTCTAGAAGATCTTTTATAATGTTAAGATTAACTCCTACGTATCTGCTCTTGGGCCTAGTTGGTCTCCCTTCGTCTTGGACTCACTTGATGGGTTAACTGTAACCCCTTGGTTCCAAAGCAAAATGAGCAACCCGTGACACCGAGTTGTATCCTATCAAAAACGAAAAAGAAAAAAAAAACAGTACAAGGAAACTCAATCAACAACAAAAATAAAATGAAATAAATTAAATAATCAAATTAAATAGTGTACCAGTAAGAGTCTGCGTCTGTGTTAAAATTTTGATGAGGTTATCAATAGTAGCATTACCACTAACGAACCAAAATAAATTGCAGTTAAACATGACCACAATAACATGCGCACGACTCATTCTTTGCACCGAAGTTTCTCCAATACAATGAAAACGAGGAATTAACGCCACCATGCCTTCGAGTCTCCAATCATATTTATTCAGGGACATACCGACACACTAGCATAAAAACAATGATAAAAAGTAAACAATAGATAAAAGTATTTATAGCTCTTATGAAGAAAAATGAGACATGCAAAGAATTATTGCCACTGAAATAAATAACATAAATATATATACACTAACGCAGAAAATGAGACATGTAAAAAACTACAAAATACAATAATCAACTAGTAATTATAGTAATCAATTACAAAATTTTATTAAATAATCAACTATGTTTTATTAGATAATCAATTATAATTTTAACGTACATACAATTGAAAAAACTATTTATTATAACAAAAACAACTATACAAAAATCATAATCAACTACAAAATCACCGATATCAACTACAAAAATCACTGAATTCAACTACAAAATCATCGAAACCAACTAAAAATTATCAAAAAACCAACTACAAATTCGCCATCTTGTATCGCACTCGACCAAACCTCCGTTGATTACTATAGAACAAACCATGTCGAGTACGGAGAGCAAATTCAAACTCTGCTACGAAGAAATGATCAACTAATTAACAAAATAAATGTAAAACATTACGTATAACATAAACTTCCTCCCATAAATTAATTCCCGGTTCACAGACTCACCTGTTACGTTGTATCGGAAACACTGGACAATTTCAAAGAATCAAAATTCCGTTTGAACATATCGGATTACAAGTCAAACCTTCGCCGAGAGGATCTTCTAGTTCAAAACGTTCGATATCTCAAAAAAAGTGTTGAGTGAATATCGTGATTGAGATCGTGTTAATGCGGTTATGGAAAATTTCAAATGCGTGAATTGTCATATATGTCTTATAAGGGTAGAACAGGAATATCAATAGCATTAGGATTTAAGATAATTATAAAAGTGGGAAAATTACAGTTTATGTCCCTATACTTTACCACTAAAACGATTTATGTAACTTTTTCATCCACGAAATATGTCTTCAAACTTGCCACTTTTCAACAGTTTATGTTCTGCCGTCAACTCCGTTAGTCAATTTGGACAAAAATATCACGTGTGGCGCAAGTGATGTCGATCTGGCCGTTAAATACCGATATGACTGATTCACTGATATGGTGTGGCAAAAAAATGACGTGGAGTGACATGTGGTTCTTTCCCTCTATTTCAATTTTAAAATTCTCAATTTCTCATTCCCTCTATTTCATTGAATCGAATGCATGAATCCTACCTCCTAAATTCCTCGTACGAAGCATCGAATTGAGGTTAAAGTCCACAACAACAAGATTGCCCAACCGTAATTTCGCAAATTTCAAACATTTGTGGAGCTGGAACATCACAATAGATCAACAATTTTTTATTTTGGTAAGTTTCTTCAAAGTTGATATCTTTGAACTTCGTTTTTGGAATTTGGGAGTTGGTAGTTTCGATTTCAATCAAATTGTATGTTGTAGTGTAGAATATGAGTAGAATTTTGGGGGTTTCTGCATTCAGTTCAATGAAATAGGGGAATGAGAAAATAGAGATTTTAATCACAAATTGGGAATTTGAAAATTAAAATAGAGGGAGAGAACCACATGTCACTCCACCATTATTCGTAAAAATTATTAAACCACCCATCCAAAATTGCATTAACGTAAATTCGAACTTGTGACCATATGAAAGCATACAAGTATACTTACCATTAAGACACAACTCATAATTCATAATAAACTAACAATGCGGATATATATCACAAAGCTACAATGTATAATGATTATAAAACTTATATAAATAATGTTAAATAAATTAGTAATTCTCATATAATTATTATTATATATTAAAAATATCCCATACTAACAAATCTTTATATAATATAATTTAAAAATCTAAGGAAATGCTAATCAACTCGTGTAATTGAAGAATGAATTTCGAAAGAATTTGAAGTTTGATATGATTCGTAAATTGTAAGATTTAATTAAATCATAATATTTGAATCAATTAAAATTATGTGTTTTCAATTCAAAAACAATATTCAAAGATTTGATCGACTAAGCTCAACTCATTTCAATTCGTAGACAATATTAAAATATTTGAATCGGTTAAACTCGATAATTTACTACAACGTATTAATCAAACTATGTATAGTTAAAGTTTAGTATTTTTTTTATTGAATTTTATCATAAAAAATATTAAAATTTAATTCTTAAAAATCGTAAGATTTAATTGTTTCGTGGTTAGATTCAATCTTACGAATTACAATTTGATTCTTACGATTCTACGAATTAAATTATTATTATTTTTTTGTTAAAATTGAATTGAAAGGATAGTAGACTTTAATTATAAATAGTTAACTCGATTAATACGTTCTTGTCAGTGGTTGAACTTAATCGATTCAAAATTTTGAATAATATTTACAAATTAAAAGGACTTGCGCTTAATTAATTCAAATCATACGCTTTAATTAATCTTATGATTTTATTCTTACGTAATTTAGGAATTCTTTTTTTTATGATAAAATTGAAATAAAAATGTATTACAGTTTAATTAATAATAGTTAATTTGATTAAGACGTTCTTGTCAATAGTTGAGCGCGCTTAATCGATTCAAATATTTGAATTATGTTTACGAATTGAAAGAACTTGAGCTTAATTGGTTCAAATATTACGCTTTGATAAAATATTACGATTTAGAATTAGATTCGTACATGTGTTAGGAATTAAATTTATTATTTTTTTATGACAAAATTGAATTAAAAAGATATTAATTAGAAATTACTTATAAATAGTTAAATCAATTATGTAACACGTTATGTCAATATTTAAGCAATCGATTCAAATATTTGAATAATGTTTACTCATTGAAAGGGTTTGAGCTTTAATCAATTCAAATCTTACTATTTGATTAAATTAAATATTAAAAGAAAATTCATAATATAGTATTCGTAGAATATAATTTTATTTTAAAGTACGAAAACTACTAATTGGAATGAGTTATAATTTTTTCTTCTTCTAAATAAACATATTATTTAATTTTTTATTTTGATTTGTCACACTATCGATTTAATAACATAAGTGAGTTTGGATTAAGTTATGTATTTTTTATATTTAATTGAGCATTCTTTACATTTTTAAATGGTGGAGTTTATTAATATTTCTAATATAATATATATATATATAATGATAGATATTTGGCGTATTGAACTGCAATTCTTTATATTTTTCAAACTTTATCATATTAAATTTGTTAATAATTTATTTAATATCATTTAATAATAATGAATGTCGCAATTAATATTTTATTTAACAGTATTTATACAATTATGGTTAAATATATCATAATAAGTTAATGTGCTTGGATGCTAATTAGGAGTGATAAGAGTACTAAGATGCCACAAGTTCTATCCCTAGTGAATGCATTTTTTTTTATTATTTATCAAATAAAACTCGGTCACATTTTTGGAACATAATCATGTTATTTTCCTAGGGTCCAGATTTAATCTTAGAAAATTAATAGTAAATAATGCATATCTAATATAAGTTTAGAATACAGGTGGTCTCACCATAGTCTAGTCCAATTAAAAATATCATAAATTATTTATAGATGTAAATTAACTATATCTTTCTTAATTTCTTTTCATTGTCGCTAAAAGGCAATGAAATATTTAATAAATGCAATTTGACCGACAAAATTAAATAAATATGTACGCGTTAACATACCTGGAAACTAAGTTAGTTCAGCAAGAAAGACATGAAAATTGCACTTTGATTTTCTTTTGGAAGCTTTTACCAAATTAATTAATTAAATGCTTCTAGACAACAACCTCAAAGTGTACCAAATGTGAGACTTTGAACAAATAAGAGAAAATGTATCAATTGGAACACAAAAAATTGAATTCTCATCGTGCACGAAATACATTTCCCATAAGTTACTATATTATTATATCCCAAGAAAATTAATTGTATTTTAATTATCTATTATTGCTAATAAATCTTTATTCATAATGATTTAACAACACAACTAAAATACATTCTTCCACTTTCCACCCATTTCTAGCCGATGTCACCCAATACGTAAGCTCTACCGAGTCATGATGATGAATGACGAGTCCAGGAATTTATTATAGGGTAGGTTAAATGTTTCAGAAGTTCGGGGACAACCCTCGGTAAAAAAAATTAAGATTCTTTTTTTTTACATAAAGTAGAACAAAATTAGAAAATATAAGGGAACAAAAGAAAGAATAGAAAAAAATTAGGATTGTTTTTTGCATAGAGTATGACAAAACAAGAGAAAAGAAATAGAGAAAAAAGAAAAATAAAATTAATATTCTTTTTGCATTAATTTGATTTTTGGGTAAGTTAAATAATTAAAATTGGATTGGCTAAATAAAATGTGTATATATAATATAAACGAAAATTTTGTATTTGAGGGTGTGCTTGAGTCCAACTTAGCATAGGGTGAACGCGCCCGTGATTACAATACATGATATTTGGTGGCAAAATTGGACCAATCTTAACTAATAATTTATGTATGGTCTAAAATATTTTTTTTTATTTTTTTTTATTAATATATTATTTTTCTTGGCATTACTAAACTAGTGCCTACTCTATATAAACCAGTTTATGTCTTTGAAGAAGAAGAAGAAATTTACAAGGAACAATTATCTTATTCAAACAAGATCTAATAAATTTTCCCATGAAAAATGTAACTACAATTTCATGAAATAAAATATTACATAATTTATAATCTTTTACACTTTTATGCACTTGATGCAAAAAATGAAATTATTACCACAATTACACCTTTATAAATTAATATAACTGCCCCCAAACCCGTACTGAAAAAATATAAATTAAATTAAATTATTAATTTATCGAGATTATGTTGTAATATAATGATAAAAAGTGGTTTGTCCTATGTTTTCATATCAAACAAAAAAAAAAGTTTAACATTAATTGTTAATATCCTGGTTCTCCAACGCAATCAGAACTTTAATTATCAATACAATTTTTTTTGTGTGTCCGTGTCCAAGTACATCTGCTTTTATGTATTTATTATGGGTGCAAATTTAGACCGAAATGGCCTGTTTTAATAGGAAAATTGGATGCCACGAGATGATTGAAACGTGGATAGTTTAAATAAAAATATAATTAGGATTTTAATAATTGAAAAAAAAAAGAAAAAAAAAAAGAAAAAAAAACAGCATAATTCGTAACCCCTCTAACCCTAATTATAGCGTGATTTATTAAGAGTTATGACTTAAGAGTGTCACATGTCAAACAATTAGTGGAATCCAATTTATATTAAATATCGGCTGAACCGTTCAGAGTTTAATCTCATTTATTATTAGAACTCTGAGTCTGAAAATCTAAACACAAGAAAAAGATTTCTAGACATTTGTGGCTATGTTACATGGTGGCATGTAAAGAAATAAAATTGATGGTACGCATGTAATTTAAATTTGTAAATATATACTTAATTCCTGGTTATTTAATTAATTTCACACAATCTTATATGTAAAAGAATGGTTATTTAATTAATTTCACACAACCGTGTATGTAAAAGAAAGGAACAACGGTAAATTAATCTTACGCAACCCTACTCCATGTTTTAAATGTTATCCAGACGTATTGAATAGAGTTAAATACTTGTTAATTATAAAGGCAAAATCTAAAGTGAACATTGATTTAAAAAAAAATCTCCATAACACAAAAATAAGTACAATCATTCACTAAACATAATGCCACATTTCCAATAAAATATGATATATATTTCTTCTATTCCACGATATCTCTTACTTTTAAGAATTTTTTTTTCTTTCTATATTACAATTTACTTTGTATTTTTAATACTGCATTAGTTGCATAATTATCAATTTTACCCGTTATCAACTCTCGTCAACACTCTCTCACATTAATTAGTATAAAGAGTTAAATACACTTTGCACCCTTGAAGTATACCATATGTAATACTTACCCCTTAAAATATTATTTGTAACACTTACCTCCTCAACATCTATTATTTTATATTTTATAATTTAAAACATAATAAACATAACAATATTATAATTATTAGATTATATAAAATTGAAAAGTAACTAAAATTATTAGAAAATAATTAAAAAGTATAATATATATTGTATAATAATGAATGAATAATGAATTAAAATAAATTTAAATACTTAAGATTACTATTAGTTATATATTGATTTATTAAAACTTATCAATTTGAATATAATCAATCAATTGGTCCAACAACAATTAGATGTTATTTATTAAATATATATTCAGTGCATGATAATATTTTTAAATTTTAAAATACCGCATTTTTCAATAGATATTTTTATTCGTATAATTTAATTATTATTCTAGTTATTTCTTTCAACAAAAAAGAAAATTCTAAGCTATTCAAATTTAAAATACAAATTAAATTGTGCTCGGGGGTAAGTGTTATAAATGATATTTTAAGGGGTAAGTGTTACATATGGTATACATTAAGGGTGTAAATTGTATTTAACCCTAGTATAAAAAACATACATTTTCCTAAAATTAAGCAACATTTATTGAGATTATTAATCCTCGTGTAAAGCTGAAAACGACAATTATAAAGGAACGAGATATCATATACATATGAGTAATAGATATCATATACATATGATTATATAAGTTGGAAACGAAAGAAAAAAGCAAAAACGCCGAAAGTACAGTGCAATTAATAAATTTACCCCGGTGTAATTAATAATGTGAAACTATTATTAACTGAGCAATGCAAAAGTTATAAATTAATTCATTGAACTTCACCAAAAAAATTCTTCAAAAACACTTTTTTCTAATTAAAAAAAAAAAGAAAAAAGAAAAAAAAAAAGAAAAGCATTATTATATATTACAGACTATCACCCGTGTCAACACTCAACATGCTGTAAAAAGGCCTCAGTATTTTTACCACACAAGATTAAATATATAGCCTTATATAATTCTCTGTAAATTTTAATTCTTCAGATCTCTATAAATTCCTGAATTATAGCATTTCAGAAAGAAGCATTACGAGAGAGAGAGAGAGAGAGAGAGAGAGAGAGAGAGAGAGAGAGAGAGAGAGAGAGAGAGAGAGAGAGAGAGATGTTGTTTCTTAAATACATGCACATTTTACTGGTCACAATATTTGCCAACTCCCTCTGCCTGGAGGCGAATAATTTTCGACGTTATCGCTTCGTCGTGAGTGATTATTACTTAATTACCCTTTGATCTTCTTTCTCTTCTTCTTGTGTGTATTATATGATTTTTTTTTAATTAAATGAAGGATTTTATTTTTTTGTCATAATGAAATTTGCAAATATTAATTGCAGGTGAAGGAAGCTTCATACAAGAGACTTTGCGAGACGAAGACTATCTTGACGGTCAACGGCAAATTTCCGGGGCCGACTCTAAAAGTTTACAATGACGAAACCATAATCGTCGACGTTTTCAACAAAGGAAAATACAACATTACCATCCACTGGTAATATATATTTTGATCGATCATAACACCTTATTATAAAATTTAATTCCAATTTTTTGTGTATATAAAATTATGCGGGTTTATATTGCATCCAGCACCCCTGTGTTATATTGAATTGCTAAACGAGTCCTTGTATTACTAATATTACCCGAAACCCCTTGTAGTGCAATTTTTTGGGTAAATTATGAAAATCCCCATGAACTTAGGCTAAACAACGAAAAACACCCCCACCTATTCGTAATTACCAAAAACCCTCTGAGGGTTGTTTCCATCTTATACCAACCCCTTAAAGTGTGACTTTTCACGGATTTTTTTTTTATTCCAGCGAATAGACTTTACACAATTTTAGATACTTTCTTTTATTTCTCACCTATTTAACATAATGTATAATAGAAAACTCGATCAACAGTTAATCAGAGGGGGGATTTTGTTATTACGGATAGGTAGGGGTGTATTTCGTTATTTAATCTAAGTTCAGGGGGTTTCGTAATTTACCCAAAAAAAAAATAACAAATTTATAGGGGCCGGGGTAACTATATATATTTATATAGAGAATTAAAAAATAATATATCGAGATTAAATAATGAAATAAATAACAGGCATGGAGTGAAGCAGCCAAGGAATCCATGGACAGATGGACCAGAATATGTAACACAGTGTCCAATTAAACCAGGAAATAAATTCAGCCAAAAAGTAATATTTTCTAAAGAAGAAGGTACACTGTGGTGGCATGCACACAGTGATTGGTCCAGGGCCACGGTGCATGGAGCAATTATCGTCTACCCCAAACCCGGATCCGATTACCCGTTTCCTAAGCCCCATGCAGAAGTCCCCATCATTCTAGGTGATTAAATTTAATTAAAATTCGTTTTTGTGTATTAGTTAATTAATTTTTAATTTTGTTTTGGTAATTTAATTAGGAGAGTGGTGGAAAGAAGATATAATGAGAGTGTTGGAGGACTTTGTTGCTTCTGGTGGGCAACCAATTGATTCTGATGCTTATACTATAAATGGTCAGCCTGGTGACCTTTATCCATGCTCAAATAATGGTAATTCCAAAAACTTTTTTTTATTTTTTTATTTTATTTTTTACCAACCAATATGGTCCTAATTAAATTTTCTTAAATTGGAAAAAAAATAAAAATGTCATTCGATTTTGATTTCATTTTTATTTATGAATAAACTACTGTAGTTCTTAAAAGGGAAAAAAATATCGTTTAGTTTGTGACGTCGATTGTGTTTGGTTTCATTTTTGGTCGGTCGGAAATATCATGATGATTCGTTACGTAATTGAAAAAAATATATGGTCCAACACGAAAAGTTTTGCTTTTATTAGCCCTTAATTGTGTTTATTGAGGAATAATAATGTATTTGACTTATGTTTCATATACTTTAGGGATTCGCCTTTTGGTACAAGTAACATCTACTAAATATTTTTGGAAATTTTTATATATTATGTGTTATTTTATGTTCATACTTCTCAAAAAATATTTAGGAGGCACTGCATTTGAATCTCGATTTTTAGTCTGTCTTTTTTCAATAAAGTATTATATATATATATATATATATATTTTTTATTATATTTAAATTCGAACATTTTTAGTAAACTTCTGGATTCGTCACTGTCTGCTGGCGAAAGTTAAATATATCTTTAATTTGAACTCACTTCTTCTTATATATAACAATTATTTCCCTAGAAGAAAAATAAAATTCAGTTTGACTTAGCTTTCATACTTCAAATAACATCAACCAATTTAGGGCATAGCTTCTCTGCATAGAACTCAACCTAAATTTCACCATTTTCCCTAATTACATTAATGAATTTCCATCACCACAGATACATTCAAGATGAAAGTGAAATACGGCAAAACGTATCTACTACGCCTCGTCAACGCCGACATGAACGAAATCCTCTTTTTCGGGATCGCCAAACACAACCTAACTGTCGTGGGAGTCGACGCAACCTATACGAAACAACTCACGAGGGACTATATCGTAATTAGCCCCGGCCAAACAATGGACTGCCTCCTCCACGCGGACCAAGACCAAAACCAATACTATTACATGGCGGCGAAACCCTACGTGAACGGAGTCGGGGTCAACTTCGACAACACCACCACCACTGCAATAGTCCAATACAACGGAACTCAACAAATCCCATCTTCGATCGAATTACCTATTTTACCCCCGTTCAACGACACCGCTTCCGCGACAAACTTTTCCTTTAGTATCCGAAGCCTCAACACGAAGCTCCACCCGTCGTCCGTACCTTTGAATATCACCAAACGGATCGTGTCGACTATCTCGGTTAACGTCTTTCCGTGCCCGCCCGGTCAAACGTGCGCGGGCCCCAACGGGACTCGCTTGGCCGCAAGCATGAACAACATAAGCTTCGTGAACCCTCCGATCGACATTCTAGAGGCCTACTTCTACCAAATCAACGGTGTGTTCGGGAAGAATTTCCCGATTTTCCCGCCGTTGGTTTTCAACTACACGGCGGATTTCATTCCGTTGGAGCTCGAGATTCCGAAACGCGGGACCCAAGTTAGGGTTATCAAGTACAACTCCGAGATAGAGGTGGTTTTCCAAGGTACGAACGCGGTTGCCGGCATTGATCACCCCATGCATCTGCATGGATTCAATTTCTACGTTGTTGGTTGGGGTTTCGGAAACTTCGACGAAGAAAACGACCCGTTGAACTATAATCTTATCGACCCGCAGATTCGTAACACGATTATCGTCCCGAAAAATGGGTGGGTTGCTATCCGGTTCAAAGCAGACAACCCTGGTAATTAATAAATTAAAACAAATTAAACTACTACTAACACATATAAATATATATAATCATATATGATTAATTAAAATTTATTTTACGTGAATATATAATTGCATGCATGCATGCAGGGGTGTGGTTTTTGCATTGCCATTTTGAACGTCACTTGACATGGGGAATGGAGACTGTGTTCATCGTTCGAAGCGGAAGAGGGCCGACTGAGCGTGTTCTTCCACCGCCTGCCGATATGCCACCGTGTTAATTATATATATATATATATATATATATTTTGTATTATATATATATATCATATATAATATATTGTTTGCATTGATTGATCAACATTGTTATACTTTGAATTTATATAATCTACCCTAATATTGTATTGGTTTGTAATTAATTATATATGGAAGTGTTGTGAATTGTGATGTGTATAATTGGGCTTATCGATCTCTTCAATCGGCCGGTTTCGGTCCTTTTCGGGTCGAAGTCCAATTGTACACATATTATATTGTTGGAATATTCGAATGTAACCGTTTGAGTGAATATATTGTTTGCATTACGATATCATGAAAATAAAACGAAATGATGTTTTTTTTTTAATTTGTTTGTTAATAGGGGAAATTTGTTCAAGGTACTTAGTACTACGCTTTTTTTTTTTTTTTTGTGTTCGGTATAAGTGATCGCTCATGCGCGTCGTCCTGCATGAATAGTGCAATCATGTACGTACGTCAGTGAACGGTGCAGTATATTAAGTTGTCGAAGTTCATCGTCAACTTTCATCTAATTTCAGAAGTTCGATTTCTGCAAATATTCGGAAGATAACTGTCAAATTTTGTTAAAATACTTAATTTCAGAAGTTAACTGTTGTGG
>NW_012192899.1:845651-863024 GCF_000504015.1 Erythranthe guttata
TCAAATCCTTAAGACGAAAACCAATAAACGTCGCAAAATAATTTGAAAATTATTAATTATTTTAAACAATTGCGACAAAAACAATTATATGTCGCAAATATTTAGGTGGGAAACTAATTGCGTCGTTTTGTAGAAAACTCGTCGCAAACAATTGCGACGATTGAGCTGATTCGTCGCAAATGCTCACGGAATTCTTTTATCTTCTTTAGTGCGACCATATATGCGACGAAATTTGTAAAGTCGCAATTCTTTTTATTTTTTGCGACTTTTTTTGTTTAAAACGTCGCAAATTTGCGACGAATCCATTTCAGTCGCAAAAAAAAAGTCGCCTGAATTGCATTTTGGCCTAGTGTGACGACATCAGGTGGTGCGGCTTATAAGGAGTCCATTGTGGAGGAGACCAAGGCTAGTTTCCGAGGTAGTGATGAGTGTGCTGCTATGATTGAGGAGCATGCATTGGCTGTGGTTTATAAGCCATTAGTGCGTGCTTGTCGCAAATATCTGCGTGATGCGGGTGGGATCAGCGAGGAAGTGATTCGTGGGATGGAAGCTGGCATATCCGATGAAGAGGAGGATGAGGTAGATGTCAATGGGACGGGCACAGAGCTTGTGAATGACATGGTTGCGGATGACTCCAATGTGGGTACGTCTTCCGCTCGCGGTAGGGGAGTTTAGACTTATTTGCTAGGATAGTTAACTTTCCCTTTTTTTTTTTTTTTGGTTTTTTTTTTTTTTTTTTTTTGCCATGGATTTTTTTTTTTTGCTATGGATTTCTTAGTTTGTTTTTATCGCTGATGTAGATGGGTATGTCCACTACTATTTCGTTTGAATTTCTTCCTTGTTTGACTTTGAAATTTAATATTTCGATTTATTTATTTTGACATTGTCAAGAATTAATGCGTTGCTTATATGTATTTACATTGGCATTATACGCGATGTACTTGAGGAGGGGATCAGCCTCCCAAGGTTTTTGGTAAGGGTCGTGCCCTTTGTTCGGACCGCTTCGGTCTTAAATATATTTGTCCGTGGCCACGTTTTAAAAGTAACACCTCGTGAAACAAATAAAGGGACTCAGATAATCCAGCTGGCCAGGCTATATGGATTATCTAAATCTCTCTAAGTGTTTATAGGGTGGTATTGAATTAGACTCATGCTGAGAGGTAATTTGTGTTGATGTGAAGGCACAAAGAGTAAAACGAAAATTGTGATTTATTCGATGATAGCAAAGGAGAATTGTTACAAGCCTATGTGAGGCGAATTTAAATAAATAGCTAATGCGATGGGCCTACACGAGACGAAGATAACTAACTACTGCTAAAGCAATAAATTGTCTTGATAAAAAAAAAAATTCTTCTGAGTGATTGTACTACACTTGTTCTTCTTCCACGTCTTCCTTGTACTCGTTCGTTTAGCTGTGCGGATGGTAGGCTGAATTCCTTTGGCGTCTCTATGCCTGTCAGGTATAATTGAGGAAAAAGGAATTTTGTGTAAGCATTTGTATCGAAGACTTAGTAATTGAAGCTGAGGTGATGTGCATTGCAAATTCACGTACCCTAACACGGGGATGGTTTTTCTTCCTCGCACTTCGAGATATGAAATCAACTCGTGAGTTGCTGTGATTTGCTGTGTGATCGTGCCTGTTAAATGGAATGATTTTGTCACGTTAGTAAGAGTAAACAAGAGCATGCGTGTGTTGTAGTCTAGTGGAAGTATTGTTACCCTTGGCGATGTGGTATGGGGTGGCTTCGCTCTTTGGGCCATTGATTGCGCAATATGCATCCTCTCGTAATTGACTCCCACTCTGCAATAAGATGGTGAGATGTGAATACGAATTGCTGATGTAAGTAAATTTACTAGCCCCTCAGTTTAGGTGGGACGTTCACGCACCTCATTATGTAGTAGAAAGTTTTCAAAGCATGTAGAGACGGTTTTGCGAGACGAGTGACGTGGAAGACCGCGGAGCCTGCACAGGTAATGTTTTGTAAGTAATTTTCATATAGGGGGGGGGGGGTATAGGTGGTGACTTCACCGGATCTTAATTTAGGTAGATATATACCTTAAGCGTAGAACTGTTTGAGGTTCCCCATATTCCACGTTCTGGGTATAGGGCGTCCGTCATTGGTCTCGAGGCGATATGCTCCAGTGTTGACCACTTTGGTGATTTTATATGGTCCTTCCCACTTTGGATCGAGTTTTCCAATGGGGTGAGAAGCTTCGACTTTTCGGAGGACTAAATCTCCAACTTGAAAGGATCGAGGGCGGACCTTTGAGTTATAGGCCTTGGCCATGCGTGATTTATACATCTGTTGTCGGATGTATGCAATCTCACGTAGCTCATCTATGAGGTCTAGGCTTCCCCGCATAGCTTCTTCATTAGCTGCTGGATCATAGTTGGTGATTTGCCAAGATGGTTCTCCGATCTCGACGGGTGCGATAGCCTCTGTTCCGAAAGCTAGATTGAATGGCGACTCTCCGGTTACTGCTCGTGGGGTTGTGCGATAAGCCCATAGCGCGTTAGGCAGTTCTTCCACCCACTTCCCTTTGGCACTTCCAAGCCTTGTTTTAAGGTGTTGGAGTATGGTGCGATTCGTGACTTCCGTCTGGCCGTTAGCTTGTGGATTGGCTACGGATGTGATGAACTGTTTGATGTCCAAGCCGAGGCACCAATTCTTTACTTTGTCACCACAAAATTGGGTTCCGTTATCTGAGATAATGGAACGTGGGATCCCAAAGCGACACACTATGTTCTTCCATAGGAATTGTATGACTTCTTCTACTCGGATGCGTGCTAAGGGTTCCGCCTCCACCCATTTGGTGAAGTAGTCCACTGCTACAATGAGATATTTGCGTCCTCTTGTGGCGGGCGGGAATGGTCCAACTAAATCCATTCCCCATTGGGCGAAAGGGATGGAGCTGTCAATTGGTTGCATTAATGCTGCTGGCAAGTGAGGAATATTGGCATGCTCTTGGCAAGGCTTACACCTCCGGACTAATTTTTTCGCGTCTTCATGCATCGTTGGCCAATAGTAGCCTTGCCTCAGTAGTTTGAGAGCTAAGGTCCTCCCACTCAAGTGATTGCCGCAGATGCCTTCGTGTACTTCTCTAAGTACGTAATCCGCTGTGGTCAGGTCGAGGCATTTGAGATAGGGGAATGAGAACCCTCGTTTGTATAATTCCTCTCCCACTATGACGAAGCGAGCGGCTCTCGTCTTTAACTTTCGTGCTTCGGTGGGATCCGTTGGAAGTTCTCCCTTCTTGAGATACTTCAGGATTGGAGTGAACCAGCATGGTTCATCCTCCTCGGTGTACTGTACTTCAGTGGGTGAATTTATCTCCGGCTGAGGTGAGGTGAGGAGCGTCACCTTCCGACTTCCGATGCTAGCCATGGAGCTTCCAAGCCTAGCTAATTTGTCAGTGTGGACGTTATTGGAGCGAGGTACTTGTCTTATCTCGTAGCTCTCGAATTTAGATAAGAGAGGAGCTTGCGCGCTCCGGCTGCTAGGGCGAGGCGGATTCCCGCTATCAGTGCTTCGTATTCAGCTACGTTGTTTGAGGCTGTGAATTCGAATCGTTGAGCATATTCGAATTCGTCTCCGTCGGGGTTCGTTAGGACGATACCCGCTCCACCCCCTGTGGCAGTGGAGGATCCATCGACGCTGACGGACCAAGTTGGTAGAGAGGTGCTTTCTTCTACAGAGGTCATTTCGACTAGAAAGTTAGCCAATATTTGCGCTTTGATAGCTGGGCGGGGTTTGAATTCCACTCCATATTCTCTTAGCTCTATTGCCCATTTTGCTAATCGTCCGGATGTCTCGGGACTTCTCAGTATCTGCTTCAGAGGATAATTGGTGAGAACCACCACTTGATGCGACTGGAAGTAGGGTCGAAGCTTCCGAGCTGCGTTGATGAGGGCGAGAGCGAGCTTCTCCATATTGGTATAGCGTTGTTCGGCTCCTTGGAGGGCGCGACTTATGTAGTATATGGGTTGATGACCTTTTCCTCCATCTCGGATGAGGACTGCGCTGATGGCATCGGCCGAGGTAGCTAAGTACAGCATTAGGGTGTCTCCCGGTTGAGGTTTTGTAAGCAATGGTGGTGATGCGAGGTATGACTTTAGCTCAGTGAAGGCTTTTTGACATGCCTCATCCCACTCGAACTTTTTTCCTCCCCTTAAAATCTTGAAAAAGGGGAGAGCCTTGTCCGCTGATCTTGAAATGAATCTGTTTAGGGATGCCAAACAGCCGTTGAGCTGTTGAACTTTCTTGATCGATGTTGGCGGAGCCATGGAGGTGATTGCTTCGATTTTCGCGGGATTAGCTTCGATTCCCCGCTGCGAAATCATATAACCCAAAAATTTGCCTCCCCGAACTCCGAATGAACATTTGAGGGGGTTGAGCTTCATCTTATATTTTCGCAGGGTGGCGAAACACTGATCCAGATCGGTTAGGTGGTCCGAGACCTTGGCACTTTTGACGAGCATGTCGTCGATGTACACCTCCATATTTTTACCGATCTGATCTGCGAACATTTTGTTCACTAGACGCTGGTAGGTGGCTCCTGCGTTTTTTAACCCGAAGGGCATGACTTGATAGCAGTAAATGCCTTGGTCAGTGATGAAACTAGCCCTCTCTTGATCTTCTGGCGCAAGTAAGATCTGGTTATACCCTTGGTATGCATCGAGGAAGCTGAGGAGCTCGCATCCCGAGGTCGAATCGATGAGTTGATCGATTCTAGGTAGAGGAAAAGGGTCCTTAGGACAAGCTTTGTTGAGGTCGGTGAAGTCTACGCATAGTCTCCACTTGCCACCTGGCTTGGGAACGAGTACCACGTTTGACAGCCATTCAGGATACTGAACTGGTCGTATGTGGCCTGCTTCAGGGAGTTTTGCCACTTCCGCTTTGATATGCTTGTTGCGTTCGGGACCAAATGTCCGTTTTCTTTGTTTGACTGGCTTCAACCGTTTGTCGATGTTGAGCCGGTGCAAAGCTACCTGAGGAGGAATGCCCGATAAATCTTGGGCTTTCCATGCGAACACATCTCCATTGTGCCGCAGGAAGTTGATTAGTTGTCGCTCCGTGGTTGGATCTAGATCGGATCCTATTCGTATGAGCTTGGAAGTATCTCCGGGAGTGAGCTCTATGAGCTTAAGCTCTTCAACAGCTGCTAGCTTGATGCTGTCATCTGGTACACTGATAAGGATTTATTTATTATCCTAAATGATCGCGTTGACCCACTTCCGTTTGTCGGATTTTTGGGTGCCGTCTCCCCTTCCTGACGGTTTAGGCTTCTTGGAAGGTTCTCGTAGGGCCCTTGCATAGCACTCTCGGGCGAGACGTCTATCTCCATGTACTTCCCCCATTCCGTAGGGAGTAGGGAATTTCCACTTCTGATGGTAGGAGGAAGGTACTGATTTCAAGGTATGGATTGCTGGCCTCCCTAGGATGATGTTGTAGAGGTATGGCTTGTCGACGACTAGGAATTTGATTAGCTTGGTGATTCGACAAGGGTCTTCCCCTAAAGAGACGGGCAACTCCACTTCTCCCATGGACAAAATGCCCTCTCCTGTGAATCCTTTCAGGGGCGTGGAGATGGGACTAAACCGGGCATTATCTATGCCCAACTGTTTAAAAGCGTGGAGGTACATGATGTCAGCTGAGCTCCCACCGTCCACTAATATCTTCTTGACCAAGAAGTTGGCCACCGTTGTTGTTACTACCAACGCATCGACATGATCTTCATCTGGACCTGCAAGGTCGGAGGAGTTGAAGACTATGCTATGATCAGGTCTTCGTATTTGATAGATGCATGCGGATGGCGAAGCACGTTTTTGATTCATGCGTGCTGATCGAGCGAGGGTGCGTCTTGCATTTTGTGAATCGCCACCCGCCGGTCCTCCGGAGATAAAGGAGATGATTCCCCGGGTAGGCTGGTTATCGTTGTTATCTAGGTCACGTCGGTGACCCCATCTTCTCGCCTTTGTTGTTGATCTCGATTATTATCTCGGCGTGGAGGATCATCACGGCGCTTATTTCGAGGCTTATCAATGTATTTGCCCAAATGGCCCTGTTTGATCAGCCTCTCAATTGCCACTTTGAGTTGTGCACATTCCTCCGTAGTATGCCCTCTGTCCTTATGGAATCGACAATAACGATCCGACTTTTCTCGCTTTGCATTTGGCTGCATAGGACGTGGAGGCATTTGGCTGCGGAGTGAACCTATTGTAGGAGGAAGAGGGTTGGCCTTGAGGTGGAAGTGGTGGACGTCGATCATCGCGCCTCCTATTGTCCTGACGGTCATCTTCCCTTTTCCTTTTAGGAGGAGCATGGGTAGAGGCTTCCTCTATTCGGACGTATTTTTCGGCTCGATTCAGCAACTCCTCTAGGTTGCCTGGGGGTCTTCCGGCGATAGATTCCTTGAATCTACCCGGTTTCAAGTTCTGCTGCATAATCCCGGAGAGCATGTCTTGCCCTACGCTGGGGACTTCATGGACGGCTTTTACGAAACGCTTAATGTAGTTGCGGAGTATTTCGTTATCTCTCTGTACTACAGAGAAAAGATGAGCTGGGGTCTTGGCATATTGTTTGTTGATGGGGAATTGGTTGGTGAACCGGGTTGACAACCGAGCGAAGGTGTCAATCGACCCTATGGGTAGAGAGTTGAACCAATTCATTGCCCTCTTGGAGAGAGTGGTGCGGAACATTTTGCACATTGCAGCATCCGTCGGGCCATATAAATCCGCCATGGCACTGAATTTCTCTATATGCTCCTGTGGGTCGGTGGTCCCTTCAAATTGAGGTAACCCCGAGATCTTTACTCCTTGAGGCAATACCTCGTTGAGAATGTCTATGGTGAAGGGACTGCGTCTTGTTGGTACAGGCATTCTTTCACCCATTAGATTATTTGGTTGGGGGAAAAGATCCTGGCGAGACATTCTGCTGTTTACCTCGCCTTCTCCCTCATTAAAGAAAGGGACTCTCTGTGGTGACGCATTCCCCTGTGGGGGTGAGCGCCGACGCTGCTGTCTGGGCTGTGCCCCTCTGTGATTAGTAGATAGTTGTACTCGGGACCGTGGGTCCGAGGTAGAGGAGGAGACACTTATTTGATTCTGGATTGGCGGTGGGGCCACATGTGGCGCTATCGGTGGAGCTGGCGGTGGTATCGCATTGGGAGCGTTTGCTCCCATCGTGGCGATATATTGAGTTACGGCCTCTGTGGCAGCGCGAGTTGAGGCTTCCGCTATCATGCGTTGGAGCGCATCCTCGGTTATTTGAACCGTTCGAGGAGCAGGGAGTGGTGGATCGGCGAGTGGTGGGTCCCGAGGAGGGATCACCTGAACCTCGCGAGGTGGATCTGCAGCACGTGGAGGAGCTGGCTCCGCGGCACGTGGAGGAAGTGGACGTGGAGGAGGTGGCATGCCAGATCCTCCACGGACTGGGAGATTATTAGCTGTGTCATTTTCTCTCCAGCTGACGCCTCAGGAGGATCTTGTTGGCTACGTGATCTGGTTTGCATCGTTCCCACAGACGGCGCCAAAATGATGATGCTAAAATATAGCTCACCGGAGTAGTATAGAAAACGAGCTGGGAGAGCAAAGCTGTTCAATAGCTAATCAACTCGATGATCCTGAGGTCCCTACAAAATGAGCACACGTGAACTAAGCCGGGGGTAGATCCGGCGGAAACCCCTCCGACGCTCAAGTCAGATGTACGGATCGTAGAGATAGTAGAGAGAATAAAACTCGAGGTTGATCGTCAATAATTAGAACGTACATTTACAAATGAGCTAGTAAAACACCTATTTATATATCGGTGATTGGGTTGGGCTTACTTTGTTGGGCCACAGCCTTACTTTGAAGGTATTTGGGCTTTCGTATAGTGAACCTAATTAGTAGATAAATTTGAGGGCCCATTGGGCCGGCCCATTTAGGAATATCAATCCTAATCTTAAACAATACTTTAACTCGAGCTTATAATAAATTTTACGAGAGCTTGAGTTTGATCCATTTACATAAACTGATTTTGACTTGAGCGTAAATAAATCGAGCTCAAGTCAAATTCAGTTTATGTATATCTCTAGGTTCTTTTTAATTTAATTGTGTTTTTTTTTTAACTTATTTATATTGTATTTAATTTGTATACATTAAGACAAATAATTTGTGGTATTATTATTGTGTAAATTAAATTGTGCCTTTCTTGAATGAGTTAAAAAAACAAAATTAATCTAGTCGCACTTGTTAAAATAAACAATGCGCAATATATCTTATCTTATATATAAAAGAAAGAAACGTTGGGCAACCCTAAAAAAACCCTAATGATATTTCTGTAATTATTTATTTTTAATATTTTTTTTTCTACTAATTTCTAACTATAAGTTTTAACAATTATCAAAATTGAAACTAAACCGTGAAGAATCCTACCCTAATGGTACTTCGGTAGTTATTTATTTTTCATTTTTTTTTTCTCTAATTTGGATTATAAATCTTAATATGTAAGATTTTAAGAAAATAATGTTATATAAAATAATATTACATTATTAATTTTTACTATTTTAGTGTACTATATTTTCTTATTATATATTAATTTGATTATTTTTTTCAATTTTAAAATAAGATCCCGCGCATCGCACGGGGAAAGAAATGCTAGTTTATATATATAGTACAATATTTTGAAAAAAAAATGGAATTATCGTGATATTTCCGGATATCAAAATTGGATATGAAATCGGAATTTCCAAAAAAATTTATACAATTCCAATATTCTCAATCTAAAGAATCCTGAAAACAATCAAAATTTCAGATATGGGAATGAACATATATGTTCCATAGTCGAAAACAATTTCGAATCAAAATCTGCAGAATTCGAAAAGTAGTTTCAAATTGCACCACTAACCAAGGGGGGTGTAGGTGAGATTGTGTTTGGCAACAAAATTGTAAGAAATGAGGAGAGGTAAGTGAGATTTTGTTAGGTAAACCGTTTCTCTTCATTTTGTTTGTATTATGTATTATTTGATTTGATATTTTTTGGAAAAAGGGTGTTAAATTAGAGGGGCATTTTAGTCAATTCACACGACGGCTATAGTTCAATCATTTTCATTTCAAAGTATTTGTCTGGAAAAGTATATTATTCATAGGGGGGGAATATTTATCAATGGACATAGTGGCGGCTATGCTTCAATCATTTTCACTTGCACTAATTTGCTACAATAACATTCTTTCATTTTCCGGAGTTTTAAGTGAAATCAATATATGTATTTGACGCTCTGCAAGGGATGATTTAGTGGTTGGAGCAAGAGAGTCGTATCAATTGACTCAAGTTTGAATCCGCTTACTGACTGTCAATTGAGTCGAGTTTGTCATATATATATATATATATATATATATATATATATATATATATATATATATATATATATATATGGTCTTTTGCAGTTTTGCCATAATGTTCTTTCGCTTTGGATTGTGGTAGAAAAATCGCATTAACTTAATTTTACCATCTCATTTTAGGATTTTTAACATTTTGCATCCTCAAATTACATGTTTTTGACACTTTACACCCTTAAATTACGAAATTGGCAGATTGCACCATTCAAACATAAATTTCTTGGCGCGTTGCACCACAAATTACTTTTGGCTTTAAAAACTTACCTACAACTTGTTAGGAAGCATGAAAGGTGTTTTACCATGATGTTCTTTCGATTTGGATTGTGGTCAAAAAATTGCATTAATTTAATTTTACCGTCTCATTTTAATTCTAATTTGAGGTGATTCAAGTTGAGTTAGTAAAAATTAAAAAATAGAGATACAACATGAATGTTTGTTAGTTCGTGAGATTCAAATAAAATTACGGTTATAATCAGTTAATCACAATAAATTAAACTAAAATGTTTTGATCATATCCTCACTTAAAAAGTTGTATTGAAGTAATTAGACAAATTAAACATTTTTCATTTTTCATTTCGTCTCCAATTATACCGAATTAAGTTGTGTATCGGAAAATTTGCAAATAGATTTACGACATATATGTTTTGTAAAGAAAAAATTCCGGCCACTGGCCGGCATTGACCGATGGTCTCCGGTAATAGACTTTCTTTTTTTTGAAAAATAAAATACCAATTTTTTTTCCACTGACTATTATTTATTTATTTGATTTTTTTTTTCTAATTTTTTCCTGCAATCGGTGTTGACCGATGGTCTCCATCTTTAACTTTTTTGTTTTTGAATTTTTTTGAATTATTGTATTTGATCAACGTCAATCATGAACATGAACATAATCTAAAAGTGGACCTAATCCATTGAACCACTTTGTTAAATCTCTAGAAAAATGTAGGTTGGTCTTCCAAACATTAATCAACATTTTTGCATTCGAATTTTACTAGTTGTTATCAACTTCTATTTTTTTTCTTAAAAGTATTCACAAACATTCCATAAATATTACAGAACCCAACTTCTATTGACATTATAAACTACTAATATAAAAAAAGTTGTGCTGACTTTAAAAATTTGTTGAGTCATCAAAATTATTGAGTGAAAATTTTAAACTCTATTATATATATTTTTTTATAAAAGATAATAATATAGTGTTTTAGAAAACTCATTATTTATTCTATATTTTAAGATAAGTATATCATGAAAGTGGGGGAGTGACGATGAAGAGCATACAAAGCAGTGGTGAAGCCATAATTTTATCACTCAAAGGGCCAAATACATATTAAACAAGGGCAAATTACGGTCAACCTTCTGAGTTATGGTCAAATTAGGAAAACCCCTCTCTTGTTTGGGTAATTACAGTCACTCCCTCAACTATGTATTATATTACGAAAAACCCTCTAGAGATAAATTTAGGGATGTTAAATCGGTAAAACCGAACCGAAATTTCGGTACGCCAACATTTCATACCGTTTACCGAACTGAGTATACGATTTGCATCGGTAAATAACCAAATTAAATAAATTTTATGTAAAAATATTTAAAAGAATGGGTGACTGTAATTACCCAAACGAGAGGGTTTTTTTCCCGTAATTTGGCCATACCACAGGGGGTGACCGTAATTTGCCCTAAAAATAATGTAAAAAAACTAATGATCAATGATTGTTTCAAGAATGGCAAAACTTAGGATATTGTTCCAGGATCGACTTAAATTTTTGGGAGTTCAGGGGTAACGCCCCTGAAAAAAAATTGGACTTATCTTTTTTCTAACAAAAGCCAGAAGATAGGAAAAGTGAAAATTAGGACTTATTTTGCATTAATTTGAATTTGGGTGGACTAATAATAAAAAAAATGGGTGGACATAATGTATATATGTAATTTAGTGGAATTTTTTCGATTGAGGTTCGACCGGAGACCGTTCTTGCTCAAAGGTGCACTAAATTAGACTCATTTATTATTTTCTTTATTTTTTTCAATTAAAAATACTTAACTTTTTCTTTATATAAAACTAAACTATTAAACATTATAGAAGCACAATACAAAGACAATAAATTATACATACATATAAAATAATAAAAACAATTAGAAATTTGAGAGGAGCCATAGTCACCCCTGATCCTATACTGACTCCCACTTAAAGAAAATTCAATAGCCAAACATGGAGAAGAAAGAAGATATTCTCTTCTGTTTTTTTTATTATTAAAACTCACGTGAACACTAGGTACAAGTGGTGGTCTCTTATATAGACTTTGTGGTAATTAACAAGATAAAGATAAATCCCACAAAATATAATTCTAGTTAAAGTGCTCTACGTAGGAATCTCTAATATTTTGGGTTTGTTGAACTACCTTACACATTTGGACTCTCGTTTGGATTATCATCTTGGTTTAAACTCATTGTCGTTGGAACTCCAATATCACCCAACTTCTCTCCGCTAATTGTGATTAGATCGTGAGAATATTCATCCTTATCTCTCCAATAGTGTTTAGTCTCCTTATTACTCCTTTCATTCTCACGATCATTCATAGTGACGGGCTGTGGTAGGTTTCTTACACCCTCCCGCAAACTTTGTCGGGGCTTGAGGCAAAGTTTGTTGCAGAAAAATTGTAGAGAGGCTTTTGACATTGGTTTTGTAAAAATGTCTGCAACTTGATTGTTAGTGGAGATATATTGGGTGACAAGCAGTCCACATGCAACTTGTTCACGCACAAAATGATAATCCAACTCGATATGTTTGCTATGTGCATGGAATACAGGATTCACTGTCATATGAAGAGCACTAATGTTGTCGCAATATAGGATCGGCAAAGATGGTATAGTAATGCGAAGATCTTTAAGAATGAAAGACAACCAAGTGAGTTCAGCCGTGGTGTTAGCCATTGCACGATATTCCGCTTCTGTGCTCGATCGAGAAATTGTGTGTTGTTTTTTTCACACCAAGAGATCAGGTTGCGTCCAAGAAATGTGCAATAACCAGTGGTGGATCGTCTTGTTGTAGGACAGCCTGCCCAATCTGCATCAGAAAAGGCAAAAAGATCAAGTGTAGTTTGGGAAGTGAAACTTAAGCCCATTTCAATTGTTCCTTTGACATATCGTAAAACACGTCGAACCATTTTTAAATGTGTTAGTGATGGAGCATGCATGAACTGAGATAAATAATTGACGCTAAATGAAAGATCAGGGCGAGTGAGTGTAAGATACTGTAAAGCTCCAACAATTCCCCGATAGTAACTTGGGTCTTCCAAGAGACTAGCATTGGAAGTTGATTTAGTTTTGGCCTCGAGAGGCGTACTAATCGGCTTACAGTCAACCATATTGGAGCGTTCAAGTATTGTCAATGCATAATGTGTCTGGGATAAATGAAGACCACTCGGTGTCGTAGTTATTTCCATTCCAAGAAAATGGTGAATGGGTCCCAAATCTTTCATTGCAAACTCACTACTGAGCAACTTTATAAAATTGGATATAAGCCTTGAGTTTGACCCGGTGAGCAGCATGTCGTCTACATAAAGAAGTAAAATTAGTGAGCCATAATCAGAGTGAAGTATAAACAATGAAGGATCAGCTAGACTACAGAAAAAACCATATTTAAGAAGAAAAATGCTAAAACGATCGAACCAAGCACGAGGTGCTTGTTTTAGCCCGTAAAGAGCTTTTTGAAGTTTGCAAACGTGTGTCGGATATTGGGGATCCCCCATTCCTGGTGGTTGTTGCATATAGATTTCTTCAGAAATCAAACCATGTAAGAACGCATTTTTTACGTCTAATTGGCGAATGGACCACTTGTGAACAAGGGCGATGGTAATTATCATGCGTATAGTTCCTGGTTTGATTACTGGAGAGAATGTTTCGGTATAGTCCACTCCATCAACTTGGTGATATCCCTTCGCAACTAAGCGGGCTTTGAGGCGATCAAGTGAACCGTCTGGTTTGAGTTTCGACTTAAACACCCATTTAGAGCCAATAATATGCATGTCTGGTGCGCGAGGAACCAATTTCCAAGTATCGTTTTTGCGTAGAGCGTCTAGCTCCTCTTCCATGGCAGCTCTCCAACCAGAATGTGCTAATGCATTTTTAATATTATGAGGCTCACGAGGTACAGTAGGGCATCGGCTAATGGTTAAGGCATATTTTGGATTTGGTTTGACGACTCCGATCTTAGAACGAGTCACCATGGAGTGAACTGATGTTGGTCGAGGTTCAGAGCTATGAGTGGGAGAAGATTCAAGATTATGAGTGGGAGGCTGGACATTTTCGGTGACGGTAATTGGAGATAAATCTTGAGCTAGCTTGTGAAATTCGGGAGACTCATGGGACTCGAGAGACTCGTGTAATGAGGTATTGTCACATGAATCAGTATTAGGAAGGGCCTGGTGAAATTCTTCTACTAAATTCTCTTCAGTAGTTTGTGACTCCATCGTACAACGTTGTTCCGACGACTCAGTAGATGTCGGAGTTTGAGAGAGATTCTGCGAGCGGTAAGTGTCA
Organism: Erythranthe guttata; assembly: GCF_000504015.1. Next base: position 859,564 of record NW_012192899.1, read on the forward strand.
ATTGCCGGTAAGGGGCTTTGACATGGAGCTGTACAAGAGTTCAAAGTCGTACCTGTACAAAGAGATGTGTTAGTAGCTGGTAACCAAGAATCGAAAATATCAGTTACCTGTGGTTGATTTTCCACCAAACAAGATTTTTGTATTGGTTTATATGGAAAATCCGACTCATCAAATACCACGTGTCGAGAAATAAAGAATTTTTTACTTGGTGGATGGTAACACTTATAAGCCTTATGTTTCTCACTGTAACCTGTAAATACACATAAAAGTGTTTTTGGATCAAATTTGTGCTTTCGTGTATCCCAAGTGTAAGGAAAACATTTAGAACCAAATACTCTAAGAGCAGAATAATTTGGATGTGTGCCATGCAATATAAAATATGGGGTCTCGAATTTTATAGTGGATGATGGTAGACGATTCATAAGATAAACTGCCGTAGTGAAGGCTTCTACCCATAGAGATAAAGGTGCACCACAATGAAATAGCATAGTCATTCCTAATTCTGGGATTGTCCTATGACGCCTTTCAACTATGCCATTTTGTTGAGGGGTATATGGAGACGATACCTGATGAACTATACCTGTCGAAAGAAAATGGGTCGATAGTTTTGAATTGATGAACTCACCACCTCCATCTGAATGAAACTTTTTAATTTGCCGATTGAACTGTCTTGCAACATAATTTTCAAAAACTATATATGCATTAAAAAAATCAGATTTATTGCGCAAGGGAATAATCCAAGTATATTTAGAGAAATCGTCAACGAAACAAGCATAATACTTGAATTTTTCCAAGGACGAGATAGGAGCAGGGCCCCATAAATCACAATGAATCGTTTCAAAGATACTAGTACTTGAATGTTCTGAAGCAAAGAAGGGTAAACGACTAAGTTTTCCTAATTGACAACTATCACAGAGGTGTTGTGATTTTGTTGTACCGACGACATTAATAAGACTCTTATTTTTTAACATTTGTAAAGCGGAAAATTGAGGGTGGCCTAAGCGTTGATGCCAAACTTCTGCATTGCCTGATTTGAACCGATGCGAGAAATATAATTCGGCTGATGTTGGTAGGACATAGAGATCACCCTTCCGTCTCCCTTTTATCATTGTTTGACCTGTTTCTCGTTCCTTAACACAAAAATCCACGTTAGAAAATTCACAATTAACAGGGAATTGTTTGGTTAGCTGACCAACTGAAAGTAGATTTTTTGTTAAATTTGGAACCAATAGAACATCGTTTAGAGGTAAGGCAGACATTTTTTGCTTTATGCAAGAATCTCCAATTGCAACGATGGGCATAGAAGATCCATCTCCAATTAACACAGAGTCACTACCGGTATATTTACGAATGTTCGATAACATACCTGGCTTACCTGTCATATGATTGGAAGACCCGGTGTCCGTTGTCCATTCGGTGTCGGTGATGGTGGTGTCCAGGGTAAGTGCTGCAAGTGCCTGTGGAATCTCATCTTGATGGTCAGATTTTTTGGGCAACCACCAGCAGATCTTAGCAATGTGACCCACTATTTCACAATATTGACATTGTTGATTACGATATTTTTCTCGTTCAGCAGGTGTCATGCGGCGCTCACCAGGTGGTGCGGGTCGACGTTGTGAGTTTGCAGGCGGGAGCTCTCTTTGTTGCTGAGCTTGAAATCCACGACCATTAGAAGTGAACCTTTGGGATGATTTTCGATGGCCTGAAAAATTCGATTGTGGACGTTGTTGTCCATAGAAGGCCATTTGGTGAGTGATGGAAGAAGGTGATACATCTGTGTGATTAGAGAACCAACTACGCCTTTGATCGAAGTTTTGGAGTTGAGAAATTAACTCAGAATATGATGGTCTGGGTGGCTTCAACATGGTTGTTGTCAATGTCTCGTATTGAGGGCCAAGACTGGTGAGGAGGCATAATACTTTTTCTTGGTCTGGTACAGGCTTGCCAATGGCGGACAAATTGTCACACAGACCTTTGAAAGTACGAATGTGTTCTGTAATTGTCGTATTATCTTCCTTTCGAAGATAAGTGAGTTGTTGTCGGAGTGTAAATTCACGTTCTTGTGAATCTTGTGCGTATGCATTCTTGAGAGCCTCCCAAACAGCATGGGCTGTGTCGAGACCAACAACAATCCCGAGAGCTTCTTCAGATAATGTTCCGATGATCCATCCTCGAAGAAGACGATCCGTCTTTCGCCATGCTATAAAGCTATCTGTTAATTTTGGAGTTGAATTTTCTGAGGGTGTGGGAGTTGTGTATTTGATTGGTGCAGGGTCTTCATTCGTGAGATGTCCGACCATGTCTTGACTTTCGGCAAGAGCTAGTGCTTGCTCACGCCACAAGGGATAATTATTTGGGGTGAGTCTAAGGGTGACGAAGTTGCTAACATTGAGAGAGAGAGTAGTCATAGTGGGAAGAAGGGAAAACAAAATTAAGAAAAAAAAACGAGATGTTATGAATTGGCTAGTGTTCACAATGGCTCTGATACCATAAAGAAAATTCAATAGCCAAACATGGAGAAGAAAGAAGATATTCTCTTCTGTTTTTTTTTTATTATTAAAACTCACGTGAACACTAGGTACAAGTGGTGGTCTCTTATATAGACTTTGTGGTAATTAACAAGATAAAGATAAATCCCACAAAATATAATTCTAGTTAAAGTGCTCTACGTAGGAATCTCTAATATTTTGGGTTTGTTGAACTACCTTACACATTTGGACTCTCGTTTGGATTATCATCTTGGTTTAAACTCATTGTCGTTGGAACTCCAATATCACCCAACTTCTCTCCGCTAATTGTGATTAGATCGTGAGAATATTCATCCTTATCTCTCCAATAGTGTTTAGTCTCCTTATTACTCCGTTCATTCTCACGATCATTCATAGTGACGGGCTGTGGTAGGTTTCTTACACCACTAATGCATAGAGATGTCATTATATATAGACAAGACATTTTTATTACATGTCATTTTTCATGTTACCATCTTCCTATGTCTTGTCGGTTGTTATAATGTTTTATGGTATTTAAACAATACGTTTGACATACCAAAAGTTTATACATGAAAAGTGTGCGTATTTAATTATTTACTTATATACAATTGACCATATTGTACTAGCCGCATATATGTATATATTGGAAAAATACGGCTCTCGTATAAGAACACGTATATCACACGTCAATTAAGTGTACTAGACAAGCCGTATGTGACAAGCCCAAAATATAAATTAAAATTCCTTTTTATGCCATTTTTGGGAATTTTATTAGGTTGACAAAAAATTATGTGTTTGCCTATGACAGAAAATGATTTGGTTTAAATTTTTTAAATTGTTTTTATTCGAGATATATGACCCTTTTTCGAGTTATTAATTTTCATAATAGAAGGGTTTTATTTTGGGGGGAATAAATGAGTTACATTGCACTTCCTCTGTTTTTTATTAACTGTTATTTTTTAGCTTTGCACA
>NW_012192900.1:0-10991 GCF_000504015.1 Erythranthe guttata
CTCGACGATCAGATTACTCTCAAGAAAGATGGACAGATATCGTAAAGGTAATATAATTATAAATATATTACGGTTTTCTAACAAGTTATTGATAATTAATTTGTCCCAACATATTATTTAGTGTCACGATTTTTTTTATTTTTTTTTTGGGTATCTTATGTTAGTACTATGAGGAAATGGGAAAACCGACACCCAAAGCTGAGGTGATGAAGTATCTAAAGAGCAAAGAATACACAGATGCAAAGGATTTCGCGGGCGAATGTGAATCGGTTGTCATGATTGCCAAAGGACAAAGTAAGAATATTTTTTGTTATATATTTATATGTAGAAATTTCTGACCTTTTACGCGGGATTTAATTTTATTGGACATAATGTATAGGTGTACAAGGTACATGCAAATACGGAACTCGAATAGATTACATATTATCATCAGAAAATGCACCGTATAAGTTTGTCCCGGGTTCGTATTCGGTTTTTTCTTCGAAAGGAACTTCTGATCATCATATAGTGAAAGTTGATTTGATAAAAGTAGGAGAAAATAATCAGCAATGTACGAGTAGAAAAACGAGGCAGCACAGGAAAAGAACGGTTAAGATCGTACATTCTTCGTTTCCATCAAAGGGTATATGGAAGATTTGATCTTGAAGAACTGATCATTTTTTTTTATTATTATTCTTTTTTTATAATTATTTTCTGATGAATTTGATTGGGCATATTTGGTCCTGGAGAGATAGGAAATAGATGAATAAATTAAAGATACAACAATATGACAGTGATTGAATACATAGTATAGTGATGATAGTTAGGCTGTGATCTCTGTTTTTTTTTTTTTTTGGTGCTTTATTTTGTAATGTTTGGTTGTGTGTAATATTATTAAAATAACGTAAAAGTCCCTCATATTGTGATTATTTGCCATTTTAGTCCAAAAATAAAGTTGACCCGGACCCAAATGGGTTGTAGACTCGGATTCGGGAAAAACATAGTTGGGCTGGGAATATAGTCAGGTTCAACTACAATAAAATCGTATTTAGCCCAATAAATAATCAGGCCCAAACTTAAAATTTCCATTATCCAAATTTAATTGAATTGAATCTACGAATTGGAATATGATCAATTTTGATGATATTCCAATAAAAATGGAACAATAAAAACAAAAAATTAAAGACTAAGAAATGTAGGGCTTTACCCTAGTAAAAGGGAGCCCTTCCAGAAATTCTCGAGGGCTTAGGCAGAACCCAAGCCCAGGAGGGGGTTTGGAAATAGTTTTCAACCAGCAATAGACGCGCCTCGGTTAGAACCTCATTAGCTGCGTCATTGCCCCAAGCGCAAAGATAAATTTCCACTTCCCCCATTCCTCCTTTTTATAATACCCTTCTCTCAATCCCTTTTCTATTCGTAACCGATGTGGGACAAAATTAATAAATCCTCCTTGCGCATAAAATCATCTCTTCTTTCTTTGTATCCATGAAATCGATGTGGGATAAAAAACCCAAAAGTAATAAAAACATATACATTTTATTTTGTTGAATATAGTGAAAATACACTCACAGTATATCTCTGACCAACCATGGTTATCAACAAAAAAATAAACTGAGAACACATAACATTATTCTTTTAACATCACTGAATCGAAGTTTGCTCTTCACTGAAAAAATTCGAAAAAAAAAAAATATTCTTCTTGGTGTATTTTCTCACGACGCGTTTATAGCTGTCTGTATTTGTTCGAGAGTTCTCCCTTTAGTTTCGGGGACAACCTTAATCACGAATACAATGGCAAGTGCGTTCACCGCAGCGTAAAGAACGAACGTCCCTGCAAAATCATTGCATGTTCATTACTATTAAGAAGCAAAAAAAATCCCGAGAAATAATTCGAACAATCGGAAAGTAGTAAGTAAAGTGTACTCACCGTAGGAGCTCCAGCTCATGAGAAAGTTAAAAGTGTAGGAAACAGCCCATGCACCGAACCAGTTCACAAGTGTTGCTAGACTTCCAGCTACTCCTTTAATGTTTATCGGAAATATCTGCGGTTTTTAAATTACAATTTAATTTGTCTGAAATTTCGATATTTTATTAATCGAACAAAAAATTTCAAGATTTTTTTTGTCGTACCTCAGACATCACCACCCATGGAACTGCTCCCATTCCCACTGAGAAAGCCCCTATATAAACCTTTTGTTTTTCCATCCAAAATTTTAACCGATTATTTTTTTTATTTTTCGTTAATTTTTTTGAATATAAAAAAAGCATCCGAAAAAAAAAATTACCAATATGCCAGTGACAGCAAGTGCTGGAGTTACTTCGGAGGCAAGTCCTTGATCCTGATCCAGAGTTATAATAATATTCTTCCTCACTCAAATTCGTTCACGAACCAAAAAAAAAAAGTTTAAATAAAAAAAAATGAATATAATTTACCTTGAGATAGAATGAACTCCCTGTGAGGAGACAACCTAGGACCAACCCTGCCCCAGAAACCTGGACACAAGTGCCGATTTTTGCTTACATTACGGATAATGTAAAAACAATATTAATTCAAGCTTGTAAGTAGATATATATATGTAGTGAAATGTACCACTAAAAGAGGTTTTCGTCCTGCTCTGTCGATTAATGTAGCACCTAGGGCAGTGATTACGACCTGGCAAAGATACCGTCGATTTTCATTAAAATAAATTTATGTCTAGAAATTATATTTTTGATTAAAACTTATAATTAATTACCTGAAGAATAGCATAGATTATGGTTCCGACATCAGCTGGAAATCCTGTAAATATTTTACGTAATATGATGCTGAGCTCCCGATTTTTTTTTTTTTTTTTTATAGTTTTATGGGAAATTAATGATATATTTACCTGAGGACTCAAAAATGCTGCTGGTGTAGAAACAAATACCGTTGATCCCTCCGAATTGTTGACACACCATTAGTCCAACTCCAATCTGTGTCACATAAATTGAATTTTCGATATGCTAATTAGGAAACAATATTTAAATTAAAAAAAAAATTAAGACAAGGATACCGTAGTTAGTACCGTGACTGAGCGTAAATATCGCCTTTGAAATAAGTCGAGCACTTTGGCCTTTGGAAGGCTCTCCAGAGTTTCTATATAATCCTGTCGAAACGAAAGATACATATTATCTGCATTCATTCTACAACTTGCAAAATGAAGACGATCTTTATTTTTTTTTATTTTTTTATTTTAAGATTATGTATATATATATACTTGAATTTCAGCTGCCTCGACAGATATGTCACAATTCTTCCCACGTAGTCGTCTTAATGAAGCTTCAAACTCTTTCCGTTTTCCTTGCTTCGCCTGAAAAAAAAAAAAAATTATTACATCAGCGAGCTTTTTTTAGCAGCCGTTGGATCATAATATCGAGGAAGATATACTCGGGATATTGCTAATTACCAGCCATCTAGGGGACTCTGGAATTATAGCAAGGCCGATAAGAAGAACTGCACAAGGGACTATGCCTGCATACAGATTGGAGTCAATTAATTATTTCGTTATCTTTAATCGAAAAAAACTTATGTTTCGTTTCTTTATAATGAATATAGAAATATACCTACTAATGCTAAAACCCTCCATGTGAGCAATGTGCCTATAATAAACGACACGGACACTCCCATACAAATCATAAGCTGCATAGTTTGTCGGAACGAGCAAATAAACCTTAAAACCTTTTCAACTATCGAACAAAAGTTGTAAAAATTATTTATGTCGATAAATCAAATTTTTTTTGGGTTATTAACCTGGTTTATTGTTGTCAAAGCTCCTCTTAATTCCTTGGGAGCAATCTCAGCTATGAATACCGGAACCTACTCGACGAAAAAAGTGAATTAAAAAAAAAACAGAGGTAAATCTAGCATATTGAGTTTCGAATTTTCGATATTTTAACATATTACAGAATTTACCACATAAGAGAAAACTCCCATTCCATATCCAGTTGCCAATCTCCCTACATCCAGAAGAACCGGCCCCTGTCGAAATATTTATCGGATTTACTAAATCAAGATTTTTTATTTATTTATTTATGCTAAATTAAGGTAAATGTAATAATAATGGAAAACCTGAGCAAAGAAAATGGACAGCCACCCTGCTGTACAAAATCCACTCGATGTTATCATAGCCTGTTTTGCATTTTCAAATTCGATAAATCCAACACTTATTGTCAAATTTAACGATTTTAAGAAACTAAATTATTACCCCTTTACGCCCTATATAATCTGCGATTTTACCGCTAGTGATTGCACCGATCATTGCTCCGAACGTCAATATCGACCCAAACAACGAGTACTGCACCCGAAAAAAATTAAAAATTAATAAAACAGAGTTAATTAACTTCGAACTGATATTCCTAAGCTTATTCAAAGATTATACTCATGATTAACTTTGAACTAACCTCTGCTAATGATAAGTTTACATCTTCTCTGATTGCAGCCTGTGTAGGCGATGAATACCCTGCCTATCAAATTATACATCACCAATAAAAAAAATTAAGGAACATAATTCTTACAACAACAACAACAAAAAAAAAAAAAAAAAAAAAGAAAAAAGAAAAAAGAAGGACATACGCAAGCTCCGAAAGCATAGGAACCGCAGACAGCAACGAATGTAGTGAGATAAATCATGCATCTGTCTTCTTTGATGGCTTTCTTGATTCGATCGCCATTTTCTGATATCTCGTCTCGTGCAGTAATAAGTGGAGCTCTCATATCGTCGTTTTCGGTTTTCTCTATGTCCTGATCTTTAGCCATCTTTTGTTTCTCTGCTAATGTATGTTTACTTGCCAAATTGAAGAAATGTCAATAAAAAAGTATATACCATATATGTTTTCAGTAGGTCAGAAATTTATAGTTTAAACTATAAAAAAATAATAAATAAATAATGTGATTGTGTATGTCGTTTTATATTAGCTGACAGATATACCCTCAGCTAAAAATGTAAAAAAAAATTAAAAAAAAAAAATTCATCCTCCTGAAGGTGAATTTGAATGATTAGATACGTAAACAGAACGTAATTTCGATGCAAATTAGTAGTTACGTGTAGAACAGAAGCAACTATGTCGATGATTACTCGTTTTTTTTTATGTTTGTTAGGCTAATCACTTTTTTTCAAGGGCTGAAAGAGGATCAAAAACTGCGAATTACTCGATAAGTCGATTCGATTAGAAGCTTGTTTTAAGCTCGAGTTCTAACCAAAGTCGAACGCATATTTTGGCAAGATGTAAATAAAAATCCAGCTGTCGGTCACTCAAAAAATGAACGGATGAAACTCAGTCACCAATCAATGTTAGCTAATAAGGACAATGTATGCAAGTATATAACACAATTTATGACCACTTGCAGTGATGATGCTTATTTACATGTGATGTCTACATTTGCTTACATATTAAAAAAATTAAAAAAAATCACAATCAGAATTTGAAAACTCAAATGATTTTTTTGTTTGTTTTCGTTTTATATATTAAAGATTATCACTTGCCAGAAAAAAATTAAAATAATACATCATATGAAGTTATTATATCTTCACCTACCAGAAGGGAAGCCCTCACCTATCACTTTCCAACTTCATTCAACATTTCTTGCTATTACAAGAAATCGAAAAAAAAATAATAATAATAAAAAAAAAATATGTTTTTCCATACCAAACGTTAGCATTTGGAAATCCAGATTAGAGTTTACTGTTTAGAGATATTTTTTTTAATAATCCAAACAATGTAATGTGAATCAACGTTACAAATTGGAAATCTTATAAAACCAGATTCTTGAACCAGAAAAAAGACCTTTGGATCCGGTCGTAATACAAAATCGATTTTAAGAAAAATAAAATAAAATAAAATAAACGAACTCACATTTTCGATGTGCTAACATGGGAAGCTGGTCTGTGTTCTTGTTCTTATCTTGCATGAAACAATATGCATTGCCCCCTCAAACGTCCATACTGGTTTCTTTTTTCTTTTTATGGTGATTGATTTTTTTATTTTATTTTTCATTTTTATGTTTTCTTTTTTTGGGATTTTAAAAAAAACATAAATGTTTGTTTACAATTGTGTGGTGCCTAGTATGAAACAGCCAATTCAAGGTTGGGCTAATCTTAAAAGGGTAATTACTAATTATCAATAATTGTAAAGTAATTTAATGACCGCCTTTAACCCTTATTAAGGAACTTATTTAAAATACTACCATATAAAATTGTTACCTTAGATGGAGTGAGTTAGAACATGCCCTTAATTATGAATGAATATACACTATTTTATACACAATTTTATTGCATCTTTTTCATCTTTCAATAATACTATCTACCTCAATCAAATTATCACCAACTTAGAACACAATACAAACACAAGCTAATTCAATTTGTAGCTCAACAAAAAAAAAAATAAAAAATAAATAAAAAAAATTAATCAAATACAGAAAATAACATCGAAATCAATCGAACGAACGCTTCCAACAACTCGTAAAGCTCAAAGGCGCTCTAATCGGAGCACAAGTTACCTTTGCTAAGCATGATCATGCTTCAATCTTTACACTAGTATCTCCATCATTCAAGAATATAACTCCATTCTGTTTTTTCAACTCTCTATATATATACATTAACTAGTTTCAACTCTATAAAATTCAGTTTTTTTTTTGAATGAATCAACACAAAAATATTAATCAGCTGCCAAAAAATTATCTCTCGAAAAAAAAGGCGAAAGAGCCACCGACCTTCTAGACGCTACCGACCACCATCCTTCTCTTCTTCGTCATCATCGTCATCTTCCTTGAGTGACTCAGAATAAGACTGATAACCGGCCCGAGTCGACAGCTGTCCAGAACCGCCACTACTACTCACCGACCTCTCGATATCCTCGATATTCGCTATAAGAGATATCGGCCTATCCGGTATCCTGGGAAAAGCTACATTCATATCCAGCATTTTAACAACGTCGTCCATCGTAGGCCGTGCATACAACTGAGGGTGCGAACACAGAACCGCCACCAAAACATACCTCTCCACAACGTCACTCGGCCCCAACTCAGTCATACCCTCTTCAACCACATCCATAGCTTTCCCTTCCCTAACCAAAGACCAAGCCCAATCAGTCACTAAAATCGGCGGCTGCCCGTCGTTCGAAGAAACGAGCGCTTTTCTCCCACTCAAGATTTCAAGAAGCACCACCCCAAAGCTATACACGTCGCTCCTTTCGGTCAACTGTCCGTATAACGCGTACTCGGGCGCCACGTACCCCATTGTACCTGCAACTCTAGTGCTCAAGTGCGTCATTCCTTCGGGATTGAACTTTGCCAATCCGAAATCGGCTACTTTAGGCTCAAACTTCTCGTCTAGTAGTATATTACTCGCTTTGATGTCTCGGTGGATGATTCCAGGCTGTGCGCCGTGATGCAGATACGATAAACCCATGGCAGTTCCCATTGCTATCTTCTGGCGTATGGGCCAGCTCAGCTTCCGGTCCGTCGCCCCGAATATGTGATCGTGTACGCTCCCATTTTTCATCAGATCGCATACGATTATTCTCTGGTGCCCTTCGAGAGGAGTTGTGGCCGTGCAGTACCCTCGTAATGCGACTAAGTTTACGTGGCGGACACTGGCTATGACTTCGACTTCGTGCGTGAACACGGCGTCGCCCGAAGCAGAGCAGTTCTTGAATCTCTTTAATGCTACTTCGGTGCCGTCGGGGAGTGTGCCTTTGTACACATTCCCGTACCCTCCTTTTCCGATTATGTTTTCTCTCGAGAAATTCTTGGTTGCGGCTTTGATTTCGTCGAATGTGAATCTGATTAGGTTTGTGCTTGCGCTGATTGAGTCCAATCCGGATGCGGTGTTGGTGTTGGTGTTGTTCTTCATATCGATGAGTTTTTGCTTTAAGATTTTGGCCCTTTTCCGCCGGAAAAAACAGAACAGAGAAAACCCTAGAACCAGAAGCAGGACACAGCCCGCCAGAGAAACATAGATGGCAATTTTTTTGATCTTGCCGCTAGAATTGGACGATGCGAAATTGAGATTGAACAAGCACTTGGCCGTACCTTTGTCGGTGGGGCCGAAATGGTTGCCGTACGCGGCGGCGTAGATGAACGGGTAGGCGGTGCAGTCGGATACGTTCCAGATTTCGCGGCCCGGGAGGTACGAAGCCTGGATGCTGGACAGCGTGGTGGTGCACGTGGCGCAGGGGGAGTTGTTGTCGAGGGACTGGTTGCAGGCGGCGATTAGGTTGTCGACGGCGGGCGGCGGGACGAGGGTTTCGAACTCCGAGCGCGTGGTGACGTTCATGCAGCCGCGCGTGATCCACTCGGTCTGGAACCCGCAGCGGCGGCGGATGTCGAAATCGGGGACGAACTCGGTGACAAAGGACTCGTAAGCGTCCCAGCACGCCTCGGCCGACTCCGGCGGCGGGAGGAATGAACCGGTTAGCCGGAGGTGCTCTGACATAACGAGGCGGAGGCCTTGGAGGATGTACTGGCACTCGAATCGGGTATCCACTCTGACGCGCTTCGACGCCGGAGCCAGCCGCCGCAGAACGCTGAAGTCCAGCGGGCATCGGGTAGAAACGGTGCCGTTTTGGAGGAGGGAACGGCGGAAGAAACCGGCGGCGGATGGAGCGGTTAACAGTTGGGTAAATGAGAGGAAAAAAACAAGAAAATAAAAGAAACGACACATGATGATTTACATGAGGGGGGTTTTGGCGTGAGGTGAGAGGCTAACAGAAAAATGGAGATGAGAGCAGAGCGTCTTCTTCTCCACTAAAACAAACGCAGACAAATTGTAGAGAGAGAAAGTGGACTTCAAAGGAAAGAGGAGAGAGAGAATATTTGACTGTTATTAATTATTAGCACTAGCAGTTGATCTGATCATCATCGAATTTTAGGGTCTTCTTTTTCTCAAATTATTAATTAATTAATATTATTAAATGCCATTACGGTACAAGTTACTTTTTCCCCAAAAGAATATGATTTATTTGTTAATTATTTATTTCAGAGATGCATACGTAAAATAATTAAATTATATATTATTATTTGCGTCGTTTAATATTTCTCGCATGAATGCTTTATGCTTCATAGTTCATATGATTTCACTTGAAAATGTACTTAATTTTAGTTGACTATATACTACTATCCATATATAAGTAAAAATAAAAATTGTTTGATTTAAAAAAAAAAAAACTTATAAATGTCAGAAATTAGTTACTTATGCAACAAAAAAGGATTTTTTTAATTTGTAATCTTGTTTTTAATAATTGAATTTCGTACTTTATTTATTTTTTTATTAATATATTTTGTAATTTCATGCTGTTGTTAATGGAGAAGTTCATAGCAGTCCCATATCAATTAAATGGGCCTGATCAATTTCATATACTTAAAAACAGGGCCCACGTATTTTTACCTGTAGCTATTATGAGCCCACTTATCTCGCAGCCCAATAACAAGTACATAATGGATCTATTTTTCAATTTGACTTCTCATCATAATGCAATAAATTAGTAACGGTGGTCCCGTAATCGATGATCTAGCAGTTAGAGAAAGCGAACTCGTCGTATGAATTGATCAAAGTTTGAATTACAGTCGTATCAATTAGTTTGATCAGCTTCTCTAATGTGACTTACGTCTCTCGTATAATTTGTAAGTTAGTATACGAAAATGTAGAATTTATCCAGTGTACCTATCTGATTGGTTCCGTGAAAAAACGATTAACAACTTTTTTATAAGGAGGAACCCCGTTTTTGAAGTTTACTTATATAGTGTAATGAAACAAGTATAATTGAGTTGTAAGTAACGATTAGATAAGGAAGCAATTAGTGGTTGAAATGATTAATGGAGTGATTAAGATATAAGAGCCATTGGGGGACAGGAATTTACTTACGGCATCAGCTACTTCGGTTCAATCATTACAGATTTATAAACTCCGTTTCTTTATTTGTTAAAATTGTTTTCTTATTTTTTATTTAATATCACATTTTTTTATAGAGCCCAAAAATCGAGGGAAATTTTATGCGACACATGGTGAATATAACCAGACACCGTAATTGAAATGATTTGTGCAGGCCAAAATTAAACATTCAGGCACATTTTTTACCATTTTTCAAAAAACAAAAAGTAAAAAAACTCAAAACTCTCTCAACCTTTCGATTTTCTTTCGCAAAGCCCGTGCAAATCGTCAACAGATCGGAGGTAATTTTTACGTTTCTACGATCCTCTTGTTATGTAGATTACGAATCCGAAAAAAAAAAACGAAAAAAATCACACGTTGGCCTGCTCGTGTGAATTTACACGAGCGCATCCACTGTGCTCGTGTAAATCCACACGAGCAGGCATTTTTATTATTTGTTTTTTTTTTTAATTGCTCGTGTAAAAACACACGAGCGGTTGCAAAGTGCTCGTGTGATTTCACACGAACGCTTTTCAACCGCTCGTGTGTTTTTACACGAGCAGATTATATATTTTTTTTTTTTAATTTATAAGATGCTCGTGCAAAAACATGGGAGTATTTCAACAGTGCTCGTGTGAAATCAGATGATCACTGTTGAAATGCTCGCATGTTTTTGCACGAGCACAACAATTTAATTTTTTTTTTTTTTATTGGGTAGGAATAGTACAAAAGGTAAATAATCTATATATAATATAAAAAGAGGATCTATGCCCTCAATGATTGACATGTGGCAAATGATGATGTCATTTGTCAAAATTGCTTAGTTGGAGTTCAATTGATGAGGTGGATTCTTCAATTGATTAGGTGGCATTTTTATTTATGGATGTTTTTAAGTTTTTTACTATTTTACATTTACACAATCATTAAATAATTACCACATGTATATATATTATTTCCAAAGTTAATATTTCATAAATTCGAAATAAAATTTTTTTATTTATATTTTCAGTATTTCAAAATATATTTATTGAAAAAAAATCATGAAACTCAATTTTTTTTACGAATATTCAAATAATTTTCAGAAAAAACATTTTTTTAATATTAAAATATTAAATAAAGGAATACGGT
>NW_012192902.1:0-10911 GCF_000504015.1 Erythranthe guttata
TCACGAAGTAATGAGCCAGAAGCCGTCGTGACATAGTGGGCCGGAAGCCGTCGGGTCGAGAACCTCCGGGTCGTGACGTAGTGGGCTGGAAGCCGTCGGGTGGAGAAACTTCGGTTCGCACCGGAAGCCGTCGGGTCGAGAACCTCTGGTTAGCAAGGAATTGGGGCGAGATGGAGGGACTTCGGGGTTTTGAGTGCTTGAGGAAATGGCCAATCCGGTTTTGAGGAGCCGCTCCGAGTCGAGGGGTCGCTCCGGGTCGAGGGGGATCGGGGCGAGGGGTCGGTGAACAGGGTCGGTACTCGGTGGGGCGAGGTAGTGACTCGCCAGGTTGCATCGGGCGGCGACCAACCCTGGTTCACGGATTCGGCCGACGGAAAAAATGGGTGAAAGGGACGTTGGGTGATTTGAAAGGACTTAGGCGGAACTCGCCCATCTTCTTTGTGTTGCCGTCAGCGTCGCGAGTTGGTGATTTGGAAAGAATTGGGCGAAAATCGCCAATCTCTTTTGTGTTGGCGTCGGAGTTGGGTAAATGGGCGACGACCGATGCCATTTGCCCCTTCCTTTGCTGGGAATCAGGCACGTGTACGCATCGAAAAATAAAAATTTTATATGAAAAACAAGTTTGATCATATAATCACATACTCGATAATAACAATTAATTGCGTACCTTGATGCTTCCAGCGAAATTTAAATTTGCAACATGCATATAACTAATTCGATAATTAAATCACGTAGCATGCTCGCAGTAAATCACGAATTCATACATAAACAATCACGTATAGTAATTCACGAAAAACATACTGCGAATATCAACATTTAATTTAATCTAATTAAATTAAAACCTAATTTAAAAACGGATCCGAACTTTCGGATTGATGCAAACTGCCACGGAAACCAATCCGTGCAGTCAGGAGAAGCAGCGGCGAAGCGACAGCGGCGGATGCGCGGATCAGCGGCGGCACGTGAGATTCACGCGCTGTTTTCGGGCGGCGTGTGCGGTGGCGGATCGACGGCGGCGTTTCGGCAGATTGACTCCTCTGTCTTCCTCCTCTCGGATTTTACCTCGTATATCGAATTCAACTGATACGTGGCACTACACACGTAAAAGTCAGAATAAAACGGAAGAATAATTAAAATATCTTTTTTTTTTTTTTTTTCCGGGGGCAGGTCGTCGGAGCTCTGATTAGTTGACTTGCATTAGCTAACTACGTACTAGTGAGTTCAACATGAGCTGACGTCCAACTTTTTTCTTTCAACTTTTTTGTTTTACGACAACGGAGCGTCGAAACTCTAATTAGCTGACTATGCATTAGTTGACTAAGCATTAGCTGATATTCGACAATTTTAGTGTGAAGTCAACTAATCGTCGTTCCGACTAGGGGTGTTAACGAGCCTAGCTCGCCTGTTTTGGCAGGCTCGAGCTCGAGCTCGAGTTCATTTTGTCGATGTCGAGCTCCAGCCCATTTTGTCGAGCTCGAGCCCAAGCTCATTTTGGTTTTTTTTAATTATTAAAAAAATATTTAGATTATAATAAAACAAATTCAATATAAACAATAAACTGTAATTATATATATTTTCTAATATTTATATGATCTTTTTATGTTTTTTCAAAAAAATAAAAATAAATAAGGCTCGTGAGCTCACGAACAACTAAAAACAAACGCGAGTTCGAGCTCGAAAAACTCGAATTCGAGTTTTTTTCGAGACGACTCATTGAGCTCACGGGCGTCTTAGCTCGTCTACTACCCCTAGCTCCGACGATCCACCATTGGAGGGAAAAAACGTTGAATGTTAACTCTTGTTGCAGTTAACTAATGTTTAATTTAACTAATATTGAAGTTAACTAATGTTGAATGTATATTTTACACTCAATATATACCTTTTTACGAGGATTTTTGTATAATTTTTTTGAGTTTATGGTACTTAATTCTTGGTTTGTTGTATTTTAGGTACAATTTGAAGATTTGAGAATTTTAAGGATGAAACGAGCGAAAAAGGGTCAAAAACGGGCAAAAGAGGAAGTAAACAATTAGAAGCTGAAAATTGGCCTGGCACGGCTGTTGACTGTATAGTTTACACTCAATGTATACTTTTTTACGAGGATTTTTGTATACTTTTATTGATTTAATGATGTTAATGAGTGGTTTATTGTATTTTAGGTACAACTTGACGATTTGGGAGTTCCAAGGACGAAACGAGCCAAAAAAGGTCAAAAAGGGGCAAAAAACAGAAGAAAACAAAAATATGCTGAAAATTGGACGGCACGGCCGTGCCAAATTTAGCCTATCTTTGGCGCGGCCGCGCCAACTGCAGAAATTGGGCATAAGGTTTCGGCGATTCTCGCGCAGTCGTGTGAGAATTGCATTGATTCTCGCGCGGCCGTGTGGAAACACGCTGGGATAAATTTTGGACTTTTAATCACACAAGGAACCTAAATCTTCTACCAAGTTGGGAAATCTATTTAAGGGCAAACCAAGCACGAATTAAAGGACTTTTGAACACAATCCTAGAGGAAGAGGAGCGAGAGAACGAAGAAACGAAGACGGAGAATTGACAAATCTTCATCACAATTCTTCTTTCATCTATCTTTTCTTAATCTACTTCTTTTTATATTTTTATGATGTTTTTCTTAGAGAACATGAGAGGCTAAGTTTTTTAATATAGGATTTTGTTGGAACCCTATGTGGGGATGGTGAACCCGTTTTCTTGAGATTATGCAATTATGATTTTATAATTATTTCTTCTACTTGTTATGATTGTTAGTGCATGAACCTGATCAATTTATGTGCTTTATTTGTGATTATTGGGATTGACTCGACATAGCTATTTTGATAATTAGATGGTAGGTAGAAGAGCCTTCGAGTAGTTTTCACCGGATGAGTGTGTCAATTGCATGTGGTGTCGTAGACATACAGATATCACCTTAGGTAGCCATTTACGAGACTTGTTAGTTAATGCTTTATTTATAATTGGTTTGCATAGACATATAGTGAATCGTTTATGAATAATAGACTCATAATACACGCGACAGCGGGTTATGAGTAAATTAGTGTCTCGGGTTAATAATCATGAATCATATATTTCATAATTGAGGGGTTTTGGGTGAGCAATTCTTGCATAGGGGGAAGATAAAATCCTAGGTCCGTTTTTATTGATATTTTCTCGTGATTATTTGCTTTCATAATTAGTTTAATTATTTAGTTGAATAAATTTGACAACTTTGCGTAGGCTGGATAAAAATCATAATTGTTAGAATTTGGTACTTAGGATTAGATAATTTGAGTATTCCCTGTGGGATCGACATCCGACTCTCACGAGTCCACTTTTACTACTTGTTTGCGATACGTGCACTTGCGTGTTAGGTATTTAGCCCCAACGGAATTTGGCACGGCTGTGTGAGAATTGTACTTATTCTCGCGCGGCCGTGTGAAAATATGCTGGAGCAATTTTATGACTTTTAATCACACAAGGAAACCTAAATCGCCTATCAAGTTGAGACATCTATAAAAGGGCAAACACCAAGCACGAATTGGAGGACTTTTTCACATAAATCAACTTTTCTGAATTTTCGTATTTTTATTATGTTTTTTGTAGAGAACATGAGTAGCTAAGTTTTTAATCTAGGATTTTGTTGGAAACCTATGTGGTGATTCAAACCTATTTTTCTAATATTATTCAAGCTTAAATTCCATGATTATTTCTTCTATTTGATCTTATTTCGCGCATGAACCTAGCAAATTTATGTTGCTATATGTTGTTGTTAGAACTGATTGACAGATCGTTTTAATAATTAGAGCAAGGATAGAAGAGTCTTCGAGTAGTTTTCACCGGATGAGTGTGTTAATTGCATGTATTATCGTAGACATATAGAGAACACCTTAGGTAGCCGTTTACGAGACTGGTTATTTATGTTTTATTTATAATTGGTTTGCATAGACATATAGTGAATCGGTTATAAATAATAGACTCATAATACACGCGATAGCGGGTTATGAGTAATTGAGTGTCTCGGGTTAATAATCAGGAATTTGTAACTTGCATGATAGAGGTTTAATTGGGTGATGAATTATCGCATAGGGGGAAGATAAGATCCTAGATCCGTTTTTATTGATATTCTCTCGTGTTTATTTGCTTTTATAATTAGATTGATTGTTTAATTGATTAAATTTAACAACCTTGCGTAGGCTGGATAAAAATCATAATTGTTAGAATTTGGTACTTATGATTAGGTAATTTGAGTATTCCCTGTGGGATCGACATCCGACTCTCACGATTCCACTATTACTACTTGTTTGCGATACGTGCACTTGCGTGTTAGGTATTTACCCCAACATTGAGTGAGCTAATTAACCGGAGATCCAACTACCGCCGCCGGAAAAAAAAATGTCTACCAATGTTAAAGTGTTCTAATGATGAGTCAGCTAACCGAAGTTCCGACGACCCACCATCGGAAAGAAAATTAAAAGAAAAAAAAATGGAAATGTCAAATGCCAACTAATATTGAAGTTAACTAGTGTTGAGTCAGCTAACCAGAGTTCCGACGACCCACCGCCGAAAAAAAATTAAATTTAAAAAAAAGAAAAAAAAAAAAACCACTAGAAACCCCTCAATAAAATTATATCTTACTTAATACCTACTGGAACTCGAAGTTCAAAATTTATTCTAAGCTGAAATTTTCGAAATTACAGTTTTTTAATCCCCAAGTTCTCTAGATTTACACATACAAGCCACTAGAAACCTAAAATTTCATATTTCTTGCAATAATCCTTATTATTTCGAAACGTTCAGATATTTAGTCAAAAACATCATAGATTTACAGATTATAAAGAAAGAAGAAATAAAGATTAACACCATATTTTCATTTTCCCGCTCAAAAATTCATAAATTTTGAAATCTTTAAAAGTTTTTTAGGCAATCTTGCAAAATTATTTTTAATACTATTATACCTTCTAACTTCAACAATTAATTAAATTTCTTACCTATATAGCGAAAAGGCAAAGAAAGAACACCCAAGGAAGATGCTTCAAGAGTTGACGCCAAATTCGAACTAAACAACCTTGATGGTGAAGGAGATGGTGCGGGTTCCCAAGAGGGAGATGTCTTTCAAGTGGTGTTCTTGGCATACTCAAGAGTCAAGAGCCACGGTTAAATATGAGACTTTCATACATTTTTTCGTTTTTTCTTGGAAAATGGAAATGAAGTGGAAGAAGATCGGTGTGAGGTTATATGAAAGAATGACAAAGAAGAAGAGTGTCCTTTGAACTCTCTTGAGTGTACCATTCAGAAAAATTATTACTATGTGACAAGTCCTAAAACATGCAAAATTATTACTAATATATTTATTTCTTTTAATTATGCAAATTGCAACTGTCTTGCCCATAGCTTAGCTCATAGGCATGTTGATGATTCTGAGGAAGATGTTAATCTCCCCTTGGATTTGGAACATGTTAACATATTGTGTAATAAAATATCTACTTTTTTCTCAAAACATAAAATAAAAATAATAGAGGTAACAACATATATCTGACATTTTTTAATTTAATTTTTTTTTTAACAAATTTTTTTAAAATTCAAATTACATAAGAAAATAAATATAGAATAATATTTCGCTAGAAGGAGGGGTCGAACCTCCAACCTTGTGGTTAACAGCCACACGCTCTAACCAACTAAGCTATTCCAGCAATTACATTTGAGTTTTTTAATACAATACAACTAAATAAATTAATGCATACTTAATAGTACATGAATCATGGGAAATTTAACATATTCCAATATTTCCAATTTCAACTTCAAGCAAAGAATAAAATTTATTTTATTTTAGGAAGAATAAAATTTTGTTAGGCAGATTGGGCCAATTCTTGAGGAAGGATACTAAACCAAATCTAGTGGCAAGAGAATGCACCAAATGATTACCACCAATGTTTTGAAAACCGGACCGGACCGGCCGGTCCGACCGGTTCAACCGCGAACCGCCGCCATGTCCGGTCCGGTTAAATGTAAAAACCCAAAAAGCCCAAAAACCCGGGTCAACAGCAAAAATCCCGGTTCGACCGGTAAGAACCGGTTAACCCGAAACCAAGTCCGCAAACCGGTTTTCAGCTCAAAACAAAATATCAATGTCAGATCTACATCAATGTTGGTCGTAGGTGAATGAATCTTGACGGGAAAGGTTGTTCGTGAACGGATATAGACGGATCTGGGTAGTATCTAACCCAATCCAAGTTGTGGCCGCCATAACTTTCCACCGAGAAAAATAAAACGAAGAAGGTGAAAGTGAAAATGAAGAAAAAAATGTAAAAATAAGTTGAGAAAATAAAGTATATGTGTTGGTGGAGATGATGATAATTAAGAATAAACAGACAAAGAAGGAAAGAAAAAGAAGGGGATGGGGAGCTGTGAAGAGTCGGGAGGAAATATAAAAATAATAAAATATATTATATTTGAGGCATTAAATTAATAAAATAATTATATATAAAAAAATAATAAGAAACCCGGTTGGACTCCGGTTGAACCGGTCCAACCGTGACCCGATAGCTTGGCCGGGTCGATGTCCGGTCCGGTTTTTAAAACATTGATTACCACTACGTTTAACAAAGGAAAACTCTCATAACACCAATGAACTTGCAATAAGCCAAACAATCTTCTATGAAGGCCGCAAAAAATAGGGACTATTACTCATAACCCTTTCTGGTGTTTTTTTTAATGGGGATGCAGCCATATTTTCAATATTAGTAGAAAACCCACTATTTTAATGATTCCCGAAAATAGCCTTCTGGAAGACGCACACATAAAATTCTGAGATCCCTACAATTGTGTGTGATTGATTATATCCCAAAAAAAATCCCTACAATCGTGTGTGGTTGATTACATCCCAAAAAATCGCTTCCCAAATCTTTCCATAAACTGTCATCTGCAAACTATAATTTTTTTATATATAATTTAAATAAATTTAAATTTTCGGTTTTTTTTTATTATTATATTTAAAAACTACCAATAATAGCTTTCAAAAAATATATTTCTTTTAATTTTTTATTTAAAAAATATTTTAATTTTTTTTTAATTATTTGAATTTCAGTTTTTTTGTTAATCAACTATAAAGATTCTGAAACCAACTATAATATTTTCGAAATCGATTATAATTTTGATTTTTTTATTTCATTTTTCTTAATTTTAATTTTCAGTTATTTTTGGCATTTTTTCCAGAAAACAACTACCATTTTTTAATAAAAAAACAAATATAAATTGTAAAACAACTATTCGAAAAACTACAAAACCTTATCGAAAACAACTAAAAATAGCAGAGTATCGAAACAACTAATACAAATAGTAGAATAACGAAATCAACAACTAATAAAATAGCACAATAGCGAAAAAAACTATAAATATAGGAGAATAGCAAAAACAACTATTTTGTGGGAAAGATACTCAACATCAAAAGCATCACAAAAAGATTAAAAAGAAGACGACGGCGGGGCACAGGTGGAAGGGGCAAGATGCGACGGCGGCTGGGTCATCAGATCCGGTGGCAAAGACGATGGGTAGAGGTAGATAGGGATTTATGAGTTCTTGTTCAACTATATCGAAAATTATAGCAACAACAGCAACGAAAACGACACCGAGATCTCCAGATCCGGCGGTGAAGACGAGATTTTTTTGAGAATGTTTTGTCATCGGAGTGCTGGGTAGATGGAGTGAATTTTTCACCATCACGGCGTTGAGGAGCGGCTTTTGGCGGCGTCGGTCGGAGATGATTAGTTAGGGGAAGATTTCTCATCCGTTCATTACACTTATTTAGGGCGGTCTGATTAGTTCCTCGGCGGAGTGGCTCAAAGACTTTGTCAGTAGAAAGGCGACGGCGAGCGGAGGGAGAAGGGAGAACTTGGCTGCATCGGATCTGAGGTAGAATGGGGAGATGGTGGCGACGGGGCTGAGATGGAAGGGGAGAGATGGCGGCGTAGAGTTTAAAAGAGAGAAGAAGAAGAAATACAATTAAATGTGATATGTTTTGGCAATTTGAGAAATAATAAATCTGAAATAATATAAGTTAATTATAATTTTTGGGTAAAACAGTCTTATCGTATAAGATTTTATTAAAATATTAATCTTAAATGACAAGTGAGGGGGGTCTGGCTAATAATACAAAATGGGCTAAATCCAGCATAATATAAGTAAAAGATTTGGGGGGTTTTCACTAATTATCCCTATATGTAGTAAGCGGGTATATGTATGTGTATGTGAATATATGTATATATAATATATACATGCATGTGTTAGAAAAATGCACTTATATGTAAAATCCATAGGGCACGTATGCATAAACTTGTCTAGATAAGGGTGTTTTAAAATTGGGAAAATTAGAGAAAACCCCCTTATCTAGAAAAATGAGTTAAGGAAACACCCCATCTTAAAAATAATTAGAGAAAACCCTCTTACCTAATATCCTACCCAAATGCTATTTTAATAATTTCCAAACAACCCTTATTAACACTAAATCTCATTTTCACGTTTCAAAACCCTAACACATTTCATTTGCCGTTCTTTCTTCTCATTTTCTCATCTTTTCTTCTCGACTGAAATTCGCAGGAAAAGCAAGGCGTCGTCGAAGAAGGATATCGGACAGCGACTCAGGAAGAATGTTTGACGGCGACCGACGACGGTGGTGGTGGAAGAACGTTAGTCGCCGCCGCCGTCGCCGCGTGAAGGGTGGTGACAGATCTGTAGTTGGCGGCGGTGTTTCCATCGACGACGATGAAGATGATGACTGCCAATCGTCGCCGAGGACGCAGTGGGTCAGTGGGTATGGTGTGGTGATGATGGGTTGGCGGGGATGGAGCTCTAGCCGCGAAGGCTGGCGACAACGAGGTTTCGGCCCGACGATATAAAGACCCCGTCAAACGAGTTGTTGCCGACGCGGTTTGTTTTCTTAAACCGATTGATTTGTTTTTATTTTAAATTCATCATCTCCATTAAAACTTGATTTTGAAATATCTGCAACAAATTTTTTTGTGGAACAGAAATTGATGGAGTAATTAATTACTGTTTGTTTCATTATAATTTTATCTGTCGAAGAAATCACGTTTCCCAAACAACACGCATACTACTTGATATCCATCATCAATCTGTTGGATTCTTATTTCTGTTTTGGGCCACTCATCATCTTCTACAGTAGCATTTTCTACAACAACATGAATAGTGTGTGTGGTGGCAGTGTGGTGATGATGGGGAGGCAGATTTAGTGTTTTTTCGTGGATCGGGCGGATGACGGCGCATGTAGAGAAATCCGCCCAGGCGGGAATCTTAATCAACTATGTACATGTTCAATAGTCGATTAAGTTAATCGACTATGCTCTTGTAGTCGATTAAGGTTGATCAACTCCAGTTTTTTATTTTGTTTTGGATTTTTTGTTTATTGATTCCAATTGTATAAATCAATTATAATGTTGGTATATTTTTTGTGTTTTGTAAAATGAAGTTGATTTTGCATTTTTTTGCAGTTGTGATTTGTTAATTTTATTAGCAGATTCTTAATCAACTGTGCTCTGGTAGTCGATTGAGGTTGATCGACTCCAGTTTTTTTTTTTTTGGACTTTTTGTTTATTGATTCCAATTGTATAAATCAATTATAATGTTTTTTTTCCATTTTTTTTGTTTTTGTAAAATATAGTTGATTTTGCATTTTTTTTGCAGTTTTAATTTGTTATTTTTAGTAGCAGACTCTTAATCGACTATGCTTCATCATTGTCGATTAATATACTAATAGAGAAAAAAAACTAAAAAACAAATTTTTTTTTAAAGAATTTCCTTAATCGACTATGAAGCATGGTCGAGTAAGGCTAATCAACTATGCTTCATAGTCGAGTAAGAAAACTGATACATAAAAGAAGGGAATAGAAAACGGAAGAAAAACAACGGGAAAAAAAAAACAAAAACAAAAGATCGCGGAGCGCGTGACCCAGTGATGATGTGGCGGACGGGGGCAAAGCTGGAAAACATAATGACTCAAAATGGGCGTGGGCTTTTCTCAAATGTTGAGAAATATTTTGGACATTTCTCCATTAAAAGAAGTAATGAGGGGGTTTCCTCAAAGAACCCGTTTAAAATTAAATCACATACTGAGGCATATATAGAAATTCTTATATTTAACGTAAATGGTATACTCATTTCATATAATTCACATATTTTCGAATAGATAAAAATAATTAAAGTTAGAATAATAAATCTACCAAATATTAATAATATTGATATGAAAAGGCCACATAATTTCATGTAAGAATGTAAAGATAAACTTCGGAAGTAACGGTTTTGAAAATATGGGGTGTTACACTTCCACCACTTTTTGTTGTCGGAAAATATAATCAAAGAGATGAAGATATCTAATCTTCTATCGTATTCCCGATTTATTTTTCATCAAGGGTGAACTTGTGTTCTAGAAAATACTAAAATTATAATTGAGAAAGAGAAAAAATATTCTCTTATTCGTTGACTGGGTCGGCCGAACAGAGACAAAGAGGGGGACAAAAATTGTAGTCTCGTCTCAACACAATATCAGTTATATGTAGCGCAAGGAATTTGAGTTACGTACACAAAGAAATAGTTACTTGTAAACAAATCCATCTCTTTCCATGACTTCTAGTGGCCGAAAATTGTTGTTCGAGAAGAATCAATTTTTTCGGTCACTTAATTCCTAAAATATAATATTGGTTGAATTTTATTTTCTCGATTATCTTCTCAATTAATTTGATTATTCGATCGGCTACAATAGGGACTAACGGATAAAATAAAATATGGACAATTTAATAGTTAATTAAATCCAAATTCTAAAAATAATTGATTTAATTGAATATTAAATAATTATTTATATTCTCAAAATTATATTTGAACTCATGAGCATTCTCGATGATAGCTAATGTA
>NW_012192904.1:0-10898 GCF_000504015.1 Erythranthe guttata
ATACTGATACTGATACTCATATATATATATATATATATATATATATATATATATATATATATATATATGCGCATTTAGAAACAAGTTATTGCTCCGACTAAGTTGATATTCTATTTACTTGCATTGTACAACATAGTTATTCGAAGGATAAACCATACATATATATTAATTATTTGCAGTACTAGAACTCTCCTAAACAAAATAGACAAAATTAACGTGATATATGTTAATTATATATATATGTATATGACTTCACTCCATTGGCTCGACCAGTCGTCTTATATATTGTGAAGCGCATATGCGTGCAGAGCTGTAGCGGTCTAGATTTCACAAGAATGAACAAGCAATGCTAGGATATGCGGCTTGAGCACTTTTTCCGGATTTGTGTATCCATCTTGGTTGTGCTTGTAAGTGACATCCATTAATTTTGCAAAGTTGAAAACTTGAACGAGAATTTCCTTAGAAACACGATTATCCATGAGCCCGTCATTCAAGTCTTTCCATGAATTCTCAGCAATTTCATTAAAGTGTTTCAATGCTACTTGTGTTGACACACCATGCTCCTTTTTATAGCAATCAATCCCAATCGTTACTTGCCCTCTACCATTCTCCAACTAATCCATATGTATAGAAAGAAAAACGAGAAAAAAAAAGCATCACGTATTAATTAATTTAATATAGATCTAATCTTATTTAAGTAGATTTAATTTGCGCATATACCTCATATGTGGCAATGTCATCAATGACACGAACTATTAGGTTAACAACTTGGAGAATTTTAGGTTTAGCTAGTAACCAATCAAATACTTCGATTTTTGCAATAGCCGAGCTAATGAAAGATGTTACTACTGCAGCGTCAGTTGCAGCTGTAGTCATGGCATTGCTCATGTACTCATCAAATGATGATGGCAAATAACCTTCCGTGAACCATTTCGCCTCAACGTAGTAACACTTCACAAGTTCTTTCATCTTGTGATTGATCAAAACATAGGGAAGCGTAAAGTTAATGTAAATGGTAGTATATATATAAATATATAAAACAGTATTGTTTTTCAAAAATAAATAATAAAAAAATGAATTATACATATAAGACATTTTTTTAGCCATACATACCGCCTCCCTGGCATAATGAACAGCAAATGATCTTCCTTTAGGAGATAACTCTGCATCGAAAGCTTCATAAAGATCTAATACAGCTCCGTACAAAATCTTCATGTAGTTTGGAAGTCGGTCCATTTCGCTTATATCCCATCTAACACGTAAATTTCTCCATTTATTATCACAACATTGAAAATAAAAAAGAAAAAAAATATACTGTGTTCAATAGAAACAGTCTTACTTTTGTATGGCCTCGGTGAAAACTTGTAGTTCTTCAATTGTTCCATATGTATCGTATGTATCGTCTATCACAGATATCATAGCTGCGGTTTTAGCAAGGATGATTCGAGCATTAGAATGTCGGGGCTCGGGCGGATAAATCCCCAAAGTCCAAAAATAAAGCTCTACAACTCTATCTCTAGCATAAGAAAGCCGGGAAATAAGGTCCATCTCCTTCCACCACCTATACACACGAATAATATGAAAACTTCCACTACAAGAAAAAAAATGTCATTAAATACATATATTAAATGCTAATATTTGTTTTGTCACAACTCTATTTGTTCTCACTTAATATTTTTTTACTATCACTTGACATCCAAGTGACAAGTATAGTGACAATATGTTTTACCTAATCATGTGAAAATATGTGTTGTCACTCAAGACATTAATTTTTAGTAGAGTTCATGAAGCAATTTTTTTTATTCTCAAACTAAGGGGTAAACTGCATAAAACCCCTTTGCGTTATTGAAATATGCACCGAATACCATGCGTTAATTTTATTTTCTGGTAGAGTTCATGAAGCAATTTTTTTTTATCCTCAAACTAAGGGGTAAACTGCATAAAACCCCTTTGCGTTATTGAAATATGCACCGGATACCATGCGTTAATTTTATTTTCTGGTAGAGTTCATGAAGCAATTTTTTTCATCCTCAAACTAAGGGGTAAACTGCATAAAACCCCTTTGTGTTACTCAAAATATGCACCGAATACCATGTGTTAATTTTATTAGTGTAAAACCCCTATGTTTTTTATTGTATCTTGCATGAAATTTTCTATTCCGTTAAACAATAACACCGGTAACTACTTAGAAATTTTCATGCAATGTTTTAGCAACAGAAGAGGGGTTGATGTATGTTTTCTTCAATATCTAAGGGAATTTATGCAAAATTATTCTATTTATTTAAAATTCAAATCATTTTTTTAAATCAAGTCAAACACATAGTCCATTGCAATATGAAAAATTAAAAAAATAATGATAAAGATAAAATCTCTAACATTTTTTTTTTAATTTTGCCATTTCCAATTAAAATGTTTAAATCTTAGAACATTTTTTTATGATTATCATTTGGATTTTTAAAATTTTATTGGCTTTTTTTTTTAAACTTTCTGCATCAATTTTTTTTTAAATCAAGCCAAACACATAGTGCATTACAATATGTGAAATTAAAAAATAATGATAAAGATGAAATCTCTAACAATTTTTTTTTTGCCATTTCCAATTAAACTGTTTAAATGTTAGAACATTGTTTTCTCATTTTTCCATGATGATGATTTGGATTTAAAAAAATTATTCGATTTTTTTTTATTAAAATTTTTTGCATCAAAGTTGAAACTAAATACAATTTTGGAAATTTTCAGTTTTGAAAAAAAAAAATTAATTTATTAATATATTTAAAAATAATATTTTTTTCAAAATTATATATTTATAATATCGAAAGTGTTATATATTTAGATAATTTAGTATGGGTGTATTATATGTCAAAAGATTACAAATAATATGAAAATTTAAATTTAGTTTTCATATAAAGATTTCTATTAATAATTTCGAAAATTCAACTTTGAAAGATTGAATAAATATGTTTAAACTTAATTCGATTTTTTTTTCAAATATTAAGTAAATGAATATTTTTTTGCACAAAATTCCACTTGTATTGTAAATAACATCTACCAAACTCCCATGTGTTACGAAAAAATTGTATGAAATCCCCTCAATAGTTATCAGTGTTATCTATTAACGAAATAGGAGATTTCATGCAAGATAAATAAAACATAGGGGTTCTACGCAATAACATAAAATAAATAGTTTTGCCCGTTCTGGTTCAGATTTTCCTTAACAAATGGCGCTTTTATACTGTTTACCCTCAAACTAAGTACGAAAGTTAATATCTCTCTCTCTCTCTCTCTCTCTCTCTCTCTCTCTCTCTCTCTCTCTCTCTCTCTCTCTCTCTCTCTCTCTCTCTCTCTCTCTCTCTCTCTCTCTCTCTCTCTCTCTCTCTCTCTCTCTCTCTCTCTCTCTATATATATATATATATATATATATATATATATATATATTACCTCATGACTTGACAGAGTTCCTCTTTGTGATGCATTTGTAGTAAATTAAAATCCAATTTCGCCAGCCTCAACAACGATTCACTGTTCGATTCATCTTGTTCGTAGAGTGAGATGAAATTGCGTGATTCAACTCTTGGAATGCCTCGGAAGAACGATTGATCAAGAGCATGCAAAACTTGTTTCTTGAGAGGCGATTCGGTTAAATTAGGAGCAACAAATTCAAGATGAGCTTTAGAGAAAGAAAAAGCCTTGTCCATAATCTCCTCTCCTTGTCTTCTTAAATATGTTGCTTCATATAGGCTTAACACACCCTTCACCTCATCAATATTACTCACAACGGTCTTCTTAAATTTACCATTATTTTCTGTAAATCTTTTGAATATGGCTGCATATATATAAATCCAAAGCGAAGTAAGAATTCAGTTTAATAAATTATTACTAGTTTAATATTATAGAAATTGAATTTTGTACTTACAAGAAGGTGCATCCATGCCGTGCTGCCTCAGCAATCTGAACTGCAATGCGACGATAAATAAATCATCACTCTCTTCGTTTTCCAACTTGAGATGGCCGCCATTGAATGCCAATGAGAGTTGTTGTTGGATTTCATTTTCGAAATGGTACGATAAACCAAGGCGTTCAATTGTGTCAATCAAAACCAGTTTCTCCGACAATTTGCTGTCACCAGAGATTAACATATTTCTAGCTTCTTCCTTGAGAACCTCAATCTCTTTAGTGTACATGTCTAATAACTGCAAATAAATTTATATTATATATGATCAATGATTTCTTGAATTTATTACTATAAGACTTGCTAACTTACATATAAAAAGATAATGAAAAAGCGACGAAAAACCTGGATATCCATGTTAAATGAACTAAAAAGGCCACCCCACAAACTAGGAGGGAAATTAGCGACGACAGGCCGTACAATATTGTTCTGAGAGTTCATGTTGAGGTTGTTTGCTTCATAAGAGGCCGCCATTGCAAGAACATTCCTACAAGGATGTATAAAGCTGTATCGTTGTTTCCTTGTCTGAAAAAGATTTTGTTTTATACGATGATATGATGAAAGTGGTCGGAACTGCATGGGGGTTGCAGGAAAAGCCATCGCAGAACGGGAATGAGTAAATACTAGCCATGAAACAGAAACAACAGTAGAATATCCCATTGTTCTAATGTCTCATTTGAGCTTAGCTAAAGGTGCCAATTACATTGACAACATCAATATATATCCATACAAATCTGATATTACAAACCTACTCGACAAAAGAATATATAAACTTATTTGTCATAATATGTAATTGATCGTCAAATAAATTAATGAAACAATTAATAAATCAAAAACTAATATGTAATTGATCGTCAACTAAATTCAAATGTGATGTGACATAACATAGGGTACAATATTCTAATATTGTACTAAGTTCTAAAAACAATTAGCATTTAATATGGGAATTTATTATTTTTCAAAGTACTTTATAACAATAGTTTGGCACCACCGCTAGCTAGTTGTATGGTAAATGCTTTGGAAAGCAAAGTTACCAATACATTATTTTTAACTGAAAAAATTTATGGTCACGAATTCTTTTAATACATAGGTGTTATATTAAGTGTTATGACACTTGTATAAACATGCAGCGGAAATATAAAAACAATACTCATATCTAAAAATGTTCACAAGTAAAACTTGTGAACTTGCCCTTCAAAGGACGTAACAATGATATTAAAAACAGTATTACAAGAATACAAAGAGAAGAAGTACAAAAAACTTCTTCCTTATGAATGAATCACTATCTTGATCATTCTTACAATCAAATCTAGAAACAAAAAGATAAATACTAAAAATTCTAGATTTCAAAGAATGTACTCGTGAGGAGTACGTACAGCAGATTCTAGAAACACACTAAAACTCTCATGAATTATTTTCAACTCTCGGTTTTTGTTTCTTCGAATCCCACCAATGTTCTTGAGTCTTGAAGTTGGTATTTATAGACATTCCAAGCTTCCACTCCTCAGACCATGATCTGCAAGAAAACCAACTACAAGAGCACTCAAGAAAATGGGTTAGTGGGTTAGTTTAGTAGTTAAAATAATATTCACAATTTAACCCACTAAGCACTACTTAGCCCACTAAGCATTATACTTAGCCCACTAAGCCATAACTAAAATTTAGTTTGAAAGTAAGAGAGTTAAAAACATGTTGAGAGTATATTTTACACTCAATGTATACTTTCTAACGAGGATTTTTGTATACTTTTATTGATTTAATGATGCTTAATGAGTGGTTTATTGTATTTTAGGTACAACTTGACGATTTAATGATGCTTAATGAGTGGCTTAAACGAGCCAAAAAGGGTCAAAAACGGAAGAAAACAAAATATGCTGAAAATTGGCTGAAAAATGGTCCGCGCGGCCGTGCCAAATTTAGCATATTTTTGGCACGGCCGTGTGCCAACTACAGAAGTTGGGCAGAAGGTTTCGGCGATTCTCGCGCGGCCGTGTGAGAATTGCACTGATTCTCGCGCGGCCGTGCCAAAACACGCTGGAGACAATTTTGAACTTTTAATCACACAAGGAAACCTAAATTTTTCTACCAAGTTGGGACATCTATTTAAGCCCGAACCAAGCACGAATTAGAGAACTTTGAACATAATCTTAGAGGAAGAGGAGCGAGAGAACGAAGAAACGAAGATGGAGAATTGACAAATCTTCATCACGATTCTTCTTTCATCTATCTTTTCTTAATCTATGTCTTTTTATATTTTTATTATGTTTTTCGTAGGGAACATGCGTAGCTAAGTTTTTAATCTAGGATTTTGTTGGAACCCTATGTGGGGATGGTGAACCCGTTTTCTTGAGATTATGCAATTATGATTTTATGATTATTTCTTCTACTAGTTATGATTGTTAGTGCATGAACTTGATCAATTTATGTGATTTATCTGTGATTATTGGGATTGACTCGACAGAGCTATTTTGATTATTAGACGGTAGGTAAAAGAGCCTTCGAGTAGTTTTCACCGGATGAGTGTGTCAATTGCATGTGGTGTCGTAGACATACAGATATCACCTCAGGTAGCCATTTACGATACTTGTGAGTTAATGCTTTATTCATAATTGGTTTGCATAGACATATAGTGAATCGTTAATTACTAATAGACTCATAATACATGCAACAGCGGGTTGTGAGTAAATTAGTGTCTCGGGTTAATAATCATGAATCATATATTTCATAATTGAGGGGTTTTGGGTGAGCAATTTTTGCATAGGGGAAGATAAAATCCTAGGTCCGTTTTTATTGATATTTTCTCGTGTTTATTTGCTTTCATAATTAGTTTAATTATTTAGTTGATTAAATTTGACAACTTTGCGTAGGCTGGATAAAAATCATAATTGTTAGAATTTGGTACTTATGATTAGATAATTTGAGTATTCCCTGTCGGATCGACATCCGACTCTCACGAGTCCACTTTTACTACTTGTTTGCGATACGTGCACTTGCGTGTTAGGTATTTAGCCCCAACAAAACACATTGTGGAAATCCACGTGTTTCAATAACTACAAATATTTTTTTTCGGAATAATTTGAGAACTTAAGTAATGTTTATTTATAATTCGAAAGGAAACAAAATACACTCTAGTAGTCAAATCATGTTTAAAGGTGTTAAAAAAACGTATTTTGGAAGAAGAATTGAAAAAATAAAGTAATGTTCATTTGATTTTTAATGAAAATATTTTTAACTGTAGCAGTAAATCATGTCTGGAGTAAAGAGAAACTTTTAATTTTTTTGTGGGAATTATTTAAAAAAAAATAAACAAACACAAATTCATTGTTTCCGAGAAAGAATATAAATAAAATGGAAATTAAAATAAACATTGCCATATAGTATTTTATACAATTTTTATTATTTTTATATTATCGTAGTATTATTTTTTGCTCTCCTAGAAAATATGTTAGTATATATTAGTCCCCTTCTAGAAATATTTAGTATATACCGGCTCTCAAATATTCAAACATCAATAACATGACCAAATCCATTTTGAATTTTTATGAGAAAGTCCCTGACAATTCAACTTTATTAAACTAGGTTCACGTGTTTTTTTTTTCTTTCACAAATAAGTCCACCCATAACGATGCTCTGCATACAGGTGAACAAATTTCTTATATTATTAAATTAAATTCATCCGAACGTTGATTTTTTATTAAATTAATTAATAAATGAATGAATGAACTTATGAATGACACATCTAAGTATTTAATTAATTATGCATTTATATTCATTCACATCTAAGCATTTCACACATCTAAGTATTTTATTAATTAAATTAATAAATATAAATGAATGAACTTATGAATGACAGATCTAAGTATTAATTTAATTTTCTTAGTCATTATATAATATATAACATAACTAGCATAGTGTCACCATCTCCTACTAATTCTTAAAAACTCAGCATGTTATATAGAAATTTATTACTTTTCGAGAATTTGGTAATGTCGTCCCTACAAAAATGACGAAACTAACAAAGAAATCAATTCTATAACAGCACCGCTGCTAGCAGTACAGTAAACACTTAACGTTAACAAATATTCCCTCCCTTCCATAATATTTGTCACTTTGGAAAAAAATAAATATTCAATATTATTTGTCACTTTAAATTTCCAACACTTTATTAATTACTTAATTTCCATTTTATACCCTTATTAACTCTTTTCGAACACTCTTTTTAACTAAGTTATCACTCGTATTAATTATAAGGCAAGGTTATTTTAGTCTAAAAGCATACATTTTCCTTAAATCAAGACACATTTAATAAAATTCTTAATATTTGTGAAATGCTAAAAACGAGAATTAAAACGGAACGGAGATAGTAGAAAATTAAAAACTATAGGCATATGGTCATATCTGTTGTGAACTAATCAAAATATATATTTAATATTTGTTAATATAGTTATTGATAATGTTAATACTCCATAGTGTTGGAAAATATACTTGCTTACATATAACATTTAACATGATCTAGATTGAGTTTACATGAAGAGAATGTATTGTAGATCAGAAAGCGTTATTATAGAGCTATGTAGGAGGAACATGGAAACGTCGACACGGGGAAACGGTAAAATGTCCCAAGAACGGGGATACGAATACCTGCGGAAAACATATAAATATTAAAAGTATAGGAATATATTTATGGGTAAATTCCACTTTACCCCCTTGTACTCTGCCCAAGAACCACTTTACCCCCTCGTACTCTTAATTTCGTCGATTTACCCCCTTGTACTTGTACAATTTCCCAATACAACCCTCTTCGTCAACTTTTTTCGATTTTGACTCTGACGCCATTTGGTCAAGAGTCAAAATATTGACGTAAATATTGAATTTTTCCGATTTTGACTCTCGAGATTAGAAAAGAGAAAGTTTTTACACATTCATATATTTTTTTCTTTGCACTGGGTGGAATCGATCAATTTTTGGGTCTTGATTTTTACTAAGTTAGGGGTTCAATTTGGGGATATCTTGGAAGGGGAAGTGGTGGGAGAAGAAGAAATGACAATATTGACGGAGGAGAAACGACGCGTTATAGGCAGTGGCAATTTTGTAATTTACAGAGTTGACCAAATGGCGTTAGAGTCAAAATTGACAAAAATTGAAGGAAAGGGCTGTATTGGGAAATTGTGCAAGTACAAGGGGGTAAATCGATAAAATTGAGAGTACGAGGGGGTAAAGTGACTCTCAGGCAAAGTACGAGGGGGTAAAGTGGAATTTACCCTATATTTATAAATATGCTATATAAACCTACATATACAAGTTTTTATTTATATATAATTTTTTTTTTATATTTTCATACATATATATTCAAAATAAATATTATTAACAACTACTAATTTGCACTTAATTATTAAATCATGTAAATAATTAGGGAAGCAATTTTTATTGGAAAATTAACTAATGTTTCTAAATTAGGGATAATTAGCTGAAAGCTCCTTCTTCCTAATTTTAAAAGCAACTAGGTAGTATTTTTCCCGTATAGATGCGAAAGCTTAATAGAGAAGACCTTGTGCAATATGCACAAATTAATGAAGTTTCAAACTCCAGATAAATATCAATAAAAAAGAACTCCGGATAAATGGCAAAGAGAGACGTGCACGTACACACATGAACTTTAATCCGTTGAATATTGTATTGGTTAACGTTGTTTTCCATAGAGTACTTTACTATACAACTAACTAGCTAGTAGTGTTGCCAAACTATTGCTTTCTTTGTTGGTTTTATTATTCTTAATTGCTACTTGAAAAATAATAAATTTCAATATGAAATGTTATTTTTTTAGAATCTAATAGGATATTAGAAGATTGTGCCGTCTATTATTTCTATTATTGTGCGTGACGACATTAAAAGACGAAATTTAAATCGGACGGTCCATCTACATTTCTAAAATATATTCAACTTATTATATGACATGTGGAGATATGCCTTGTTTTAATTAGGTGTGACTTAACCATTGAAGTTATTGTATGGTTAGATTGATATGTTAGGTGCTTTCGGTTATCAGCATTTAATTTATGGGAAAATTGTCTAAAACTCCTTCAAAAATATTTTGTATGGATAACAGTCCATTAGGATATTTTAAATTTGCTAAAAGTCATTATGGGCAGTTTAGTTGGATAGCTTACTTAGACTGAAAATATACAACTTGGTTAGAGAATTTAGATTGAAAATAGACAACTTAGACTAAAAATGTGCAGTGTAATTAAGAATTTGAACTAAAATAGACATATTAGATGAATAATTTTATTTCGAATGATAGTGTGGCGGAAATTAGGCAGTCCGTGGTCGGGATTAGTAGAGAGGCAGAATAGTGGAAGAAATGCCATTATGTAGGAGTGAATGGTGGTTTTGAGAACATATGATATTGGAGGAAAATAAGATATTTTCTGTCTAAAATGACTGATATAGGTTAGTTTGCCAATTTCTTTGGACCTCTCTAATGTCGGTCCAAAACCTGATAATTTGGAAGACCCACAAGCATAAATGAGGTATGTTTTAACCCCAGGGTTTCACTTCCTCTTTTATATATATATATATATATATATATATATATATATATATATATATATATATATATATATATATATATATATATATTATTCACCTCCAAGAGAAAGGTACATTCATTATTTCTCTCACGACACTTTATCTCTATGATATTTGTCAATGATTCTTGGAGGTCCTCTAGCTTGGCTGTTAAATTACTGTTTCATACAGTAATATTACTGTTTGGGACGATAATACTATTAAAATTACTTTCCTGAACAGTAATATTACTAATATTATTGTCCCAAACAATAATATTATTGCATGAGATAGTAATATTACGGTCAGAGACATTAATATTACGATCGAAGACAGCAAAATTGCAGATCAAGACGATAAAGTTAATTAATACAAATAAAAT
>NW_012192905.1:0-10868 GCF_000504015.1 Erythranthe guttata
GGAGTAGTTTTAACAGTTGGTTGCGCATTTACATTTCTTCTAGACAAGTCATCTGCAACTTCATTCTCAATGCATTTTTTGTACTTAACTATAACTAGAACCCGATAATTTGGCCGTATATTTATGCTAAAGTGAAATATAAATTTTGTGTTCCAGCAGATATTTGGACTCTTCTGGTCTGTCCTTATAGAAAAAGTGTTGTGCATGAAGTAATCCATTCTTTTATACATTGCCAACAAAATGTCTAGGAATTATTTCTCATAGACAGATAAATTCAAACTCCTTAGACCCAAA
Source organism: Erythranthe guttata (assembly GCF_000504015.1). Next base: position 295 of record NW_012192905.1, read on the forward strand.
GCTTTGTTGAGATAGGTTATAGGATGACCATCTTGCATTGAGACTGCCCTCGCTCCATGATAACAATTATCGGTCTCAAAATAAATGTCTTAGAATAATCTAAAGATTATAAGATTGGAGTATGATGTGCCTAATTGGGCTTTAACCCAAAAAATCCAAGAGGCTCATTCAAAGAAAAAGCACAACACAAAGGCCCTTAATTATGAACTTCATAAGAAGCTTATGGGAAAAACTCTAATGTTTTTTGTCCCACATTGGTTTTCTACAAGAAAACTTTACCAAAACTCCACCTATAAATATGTATTATCAACCACATAATAAGGTAAGCACTATTTAGGCAATTAATTAATATTGTTTGCTTATATTGTGATAGTTTTCTGACTTGAGCATCGGAGGACAATCGCCGGGCCACCCCCGGCGTGTCACCTAGTGTTTTCAACTGTTTTGTAGGTTAACGAGTGGAGCGATCCCTTCGACTACCTCAGACGCATGGCAAGGACTCTCGGCATTCCCGATATTGGGCTTGAAGATTCCCGGATTTAGGAGACTTGTGGGCTTCAAGACTATTGGGCTGACCCAACATTTTGGAGCAGCATCATTTTGGCGTCGTCTGTGGGAATGCAAACTAGATCGCGTGTCATGAACGGAGGTGGTCAAGGTGATCCCAACCAGCTTCCTTGAGGAAGCGACGGAGTCTTATAGCTGCCTCGAGGAAGCGACGGAGTCTCAGAGCCGCCTCGAGGAGTGGTAGAGTCTTAGTGCCGCCTCGAAGCAAAACAACTACGAGAGCGGCCAATGAAGACGGTCAAGGCGATTCCAACCAACCGCCTCGAGGAAGCGACGGAGTTCAGAGCCGCCTCGAGGAGCAGCAGAGTCTTAGAGCCGCCTCGATGCAAAAGAATTACGAGAGCGGCCAACGAGGTCAAGGCGATCCCAACCAACCGCCTCGAGGAAGCGACGGAGTCTCAGAGCCTCGAGGTAGTGGCAGAGTCTTAGAGCCGCCTCGAAGCAAAAGAACTACTGGAGCGGCCAAAGAAAAAGGTCAAGGCGATCCCAACCCACCGCCTCGAGGAAGCGACGGAGTCTCAGAGCCTCGAGGTAGCGGCATAGTCTAGAGGGTCAAGGCGATCCCAACCAACCGCCTCGAGGAAGCGACGGAGTCTCAGAGCCGCCTCGATATAGCGGCAGAGTCTTAGAGCCGCCTTGAAGTAAAAGAACTACGGGAGCGGCCAACGAAGAGTGTCAAGGCGATCCCAACCAACCGCTTTAAGGTAGTGGTCGAGTCTCAAAGCTGCGGAGAAGGAAAAGAACTACGGAAGCGGCCAACGAAGGTGGTCAGGGCAATCTCAACTAACCGCCTCGAAGTAGCGGCAGAGTCCCAGAGTCACCTCGAAGGAAAAGAACTACGGGAGTGGCCAATGAAGGTGGTCAAGGCGATCTCAACCAACTGCTTCAAGGTAACGCTGGAGTCATAGAGCCGCCTCGAATGTAGAGAACGACGGGAGCGGCCAACCTTGCGGGATCTTCAGCGCCGGTCATCCAGATGACTGCAGAGGAATTACAAGCCTTAATGGAGAAGACGGTGGCCAAAGTAGCATCTTGGGCAGCGATGGACGCAGTAGCTCAGTATATCAATGCTGAAAGCACAACTGACTTTGAAGAAACTATTCATATCTTAAGCGATTCTACGGATTCCGTGCATATCCATACCACTCCGCCAATTGTGGAGCTCCATGACTCAGAAGAAAGAGTATCGCTCGACGGCCAAAGTTATTCATCCGAACGAGCTCCTCGAAGATACGCTAACCACCACTCGCCTCAGCGTAGCACATCCTCAGACCGCGCGCCTCGAAGATACGCTCACTACCACTCGCCTCAGCGTAGCACATCCTCAGACCGCGCGCCGCGAAAATGCTCACCGCCACTCGCCTTGGCTTACCGCGCGTTTCGAAGGGAAACTTGTCGCCAATCACAGCGTCCACTAAGGCAAAGAGCCTGAGCCCCTTCAAGGGAGAGAGCGACGCAAAACCGTCGGATGAGAAGCGGTTATTCCCGGTCGTATGACTATCATCAAAGGCCTTGAGGCGGAGGACACCACGAACATGCGCACCACCGCGAAAATTTCCCTCGAAACTAACTTGGAAGTAGAGCTTCCTGACACCAATAAGCGAGAAGGCATCAACTAGGCTCCGACAACTGCAATTAAAGGAGTCATCGGCGAGAAGTCTCGAGGTCGACGGCCGCTCACTTTGGGACATTGTCCACCCGAATTACCCATTTATTCCTGCTATTATGGAAGAAGTGTTGCCTCTATGATTCAGGATCCCAATCTCCCCTAATTCGACGAAATCGAGGATCCCCAAGATCACTTAAATAATTTTTACGCCAAGATTGACCTCTACGGTCTTAATAACGTAGCTCACTACAAGAATTTTTGGACCACGCTAGCTGATCAGGCACAAATTTGGTTCAACGGCTTGCCCGGATGGTCCATAGACAATATGGACCAACTACCGACGGTTTTCCGTCACCAATACTCTATAAGCAAGAAATACGCCAAAACTGGTCGTATATCTTCAAGGTCATACAGCGGGACGGAGAGTCGCTCATGAATTACCTGCAATGATTTGTCAAAGCAGTACATGAAGTCGCCCTTCTTAATCACTAAATGTTAACCAACATACTGCAACACAATTTGAAGTATGTTCGGTTTCAAGAGTACATCGCAGGCCGACCCCCTACGACCCTAGAGAAGCTCTTGAATCGCACTGAGAAGTACGTTCGGATTGAGGAAACTACAGAGATGAGGGTACCCCTTAAGCGAAAATCACGATGAGGGAAGTCACACCTATAATAGAAAAGAAGAGAAGTTCTCACCTCTCAAGGATAAGCTTGTTGACATGATGATCATCACAGAGCATAAATGAATTCTATAACTACCGAGGTGGATGAAGGAGAATCCAGAACGATAAAATTTAGATGATTAATGTGAATACCACAGAGATCGAGGTCACACTACTGAGGAGTATTTTCAGCTTATGTGAACGCTCGGAAGACTTGTCCAAAACGGGCACTTAAGAGAATTCCTAGAACAATCGCAATCTTGAAGAAATACTTTACTTAGTATTTACTATTGCCCCACGTGGGCCCAATGTAATTTCTTTTCAGCAATAAGTCGGTGGCATACCGCCCCGCACAATATTTTCAAGGCATACCGCCAGCCGCATGATTCTTAATAAACTATTTTAGTCGGTGGGATACCGCAGCCGTGATTTCTACATCACCCATTTGTCTTCTCCACACATTTTTCGTTCAAGGCATCTACAATCGATTTAACAAAAAATCAATAGACTCAAAAAATAGCTAAATGGGAAGATATCAAGGATCACAAAGGGTCTGGCCAACCCGAACCTTGGTTTCTCGCTCTCCAAAGTTCCAAAATATAGAGCAACTAAAGCTCAGGGGAGTTTTACCCGCCACAAAAAACTAAGGTAAACGGGCAGACCTCCTACATAAAAAACTTGAGGGTCTCATCAACCACCAAGTGCAAAAAACCGGACTTCCCACTAGGCGTTAAAGCCAAGGGATACCGTCTGACCTAAAAAGATAAAATAAAAGCTTATTCTTTACGAGAGTCGAGCCTCCACTAGGCGGCGATATAGCCAAGGGATACCGTCTCACCGAAAAAGATGTAACATAACTCATTATTTACAAAAATACGGACTTCTCACTAGGCGTTAAAGCCAAGGGATACCGTCTTAGCTAAAAATATAAAGTAAAAGCTTACTCTTTACGAGCTTCCCACTAGGCGATATAGCCAAGGGATACCGTCTCACTGGAAAAGGTGAAGCATAACTCATTCTTTACGAAATTTGTGCTTCCCACTAGGCAATAAAGCCAAAGGATTTCGCCCCGCTAAAAAGATTAAGTAAAACTCATTCATTACGACAGACAGACCCCCCACTAGGCGATATAGCCAAGGGATATCGTCTCGTCGGAAAAGTTAAAACATAACTCATTCTTTAGGAAATGCGCGATTCTCACTAGGCAACAAAGCCAAGTGATATCACAACTTCCTCTAAAAAATTTAGCGAATGATCGCCGCCGTACAACAAATGGGCATCCCTTCAAAAAATATCTATCGCCTAATTGCAGCGCCCGCCTCTGCAAGATCCCTATAGCCGACTTCAAAATTTCCGGCTACCTTGAAGTTCAAGGAAAACATGAAAATTATTTCGTCTTCGAGCGACTATTCCTAATTACTCCCAGGCAGACCCACGGGCTCTGGCTCAACCTGGGAGTGGGGGGCTTAATGATGTGCCTAATTGGGCTCTAACCCAAAAAACCCAAGAGGCTCATTCAAAGAAAAAGCCCAACACAAAGGCCCTTAATTATGAACTTCATAAGAAGCTTATGGGAAGAACTCTAATGTTTTTTTGTCCCACATTGGTTTTCTACAAGAAAACTTTACCAAAACTCCACCTATAAATATGTATTATCAACCACATAATAAGGTAAGCACTATTTAGGCAATTAATTAATATTGTTTGCTTATATTGTGATAGTTTTCTGACTTGAGCGTTGGAGGACAATCGCCGGGCCACCCCCGGCGTGTCACCTAGTGTTTTCAACTGTTTTGTAGGTTAACGAGTGGAGCGATCCCTTCGACTACCTCAGACGCGTGGCAAGGACTCTCGGCATTCCCGATATTGGGCTTGAAGATTCCCGGATTTAGGAGACTTGTGGGCTTCAAGACTATTGGGCTGACCCAACATTTTGGAGCAGCATCAGAGTACTAGCTATAACAGCCTTGAGTTGATTAATGGCCACAATAAGTGCATCATTCAAGGAAACCCTAAGAGTTTTCTCAATAACTCAGTATGAAACTTTGCAATAATTGACATAATATCTAATATATTTTCTATATTACCATATCAATTCAAGAACACCCCTAAGAGATTTCACTGTCAATGTTTGTGGCCAATTAATCTTCTCAGGGTCATTTCACACTCCATCTTGAGATATCATGTGCTCCATGTAATCTATTTGAGCCTGGCAAAAGCTGCAATTGGAATTGTTAGCAAAGAGTTGGTGTTTTCTAATGATAATGAGTGCAATCTTGAGGTGTCATTTGTGATCAACAAGCTTTTGCTATATAATAATATGTATTGTGAATATTATGTAAATATTATATTTTAGGTAGTCAATATTCTTGAGATGGTAATTATTCTTATGTTGACTATAGCATATATTTAGGCGTGTGAATATTTGCCTAATTAGGTAAATTTTTGATTGTATATTAATTGGTGAATGAATGAGAAGCGGACGAGAAGGTTTCCGCTAAAACTCTGTGTTCTGTTATGGTATCAGAGCAAGAACCATTGACAGATCCAGAAACATTGACATCAAACATGGCCGGCAAAGAGGCCTCTACCAGTGAAACTAGGAAGACGATATCACCCTATGATATTACGTCTCTTGATAATCCAGACCTTCTCATTACTCAAGTTCAATTAAAAGGAGACAACTACGATGAATGGGCTCGTTCGTTTAGAACAACTTTGAGGGCCCGAAAGAAATTCGGGTTTATTGACGGAACAATCACACAACCTAATGTGCAATCCGCCGATCTCGAAGATTGGTGGACGATCAACTCACTATTGGTGTCATGGATTCGAAATACCATCGAGCCTTCGCTACGGTCCACTATCTCTCATGTGGAGATAGCACAGGAACTTTGGAATGACATCAAAGATCGATTTTCCATCACCAATGGACCACGAATCCAACAATTAAAATCTGATCTTGCAGAATGCAAACAAAGGGGTATGGTGATAATAGACTACTATGGAAGACTCAAGAAGTTATGGGATGAACTTGGGAATTATGAACAATTGCCGACGTGCAAGTGCGGGAAGTGCACCTGCAATCTCGGACCGATTTTGGAGAAGAAACGGGAAGAAGAAAAAGTTCACTTGTTTCTTATGGGATTGGATGAAACCGGGTTCGGAACGGTGAGATCTAACATATTGGCTCAAGACCCGCTGCCGAGCATGAATAAAGTATACTCGATACTTATCCAAGAAGAACGAGTCGAGACTATTTCTCGAGGAAAAAGAGGAAAGATGAGAGATTATGGCCTTTGTTGCGCGAACACGAACCGATGGAAAAGAGAAAGCCGGTATGGTGTGTTCATATTGCAAGAAAGCTGGACATGACACTGACAGTTGTTTTGTTTTAAACGGTTATCCCGAATGGTGGGGTGACAGAACGCGGAGTGATGGGAAAGGGAACGGACGCGGAAGAGGACAAATAACAGCTCGAGGAGGCGGGCGAGCAGGTCGTGCTGCGTATCGGGCCAACGCTACACAGGTTGGCTCAACCGCACATGGAGCAACTGAGATAGAAACATCAGCCCGACCTCCGGGGTTAAACGCCGAACAGTGGCAACAAGTTTTACAGATGTTGGGCGCGTCAAAACCTGCAACAACTGAGAAAATGACCGGTAAGTATGTGGCTTGGATTATTGACACAGGCGCTTCGAACCACATGACTGGGATGATTGGATACTTTCAATCTTTGAAGGACATTGTTCAATGTCCCGTGGAATTGCCAGATGGGAGTAGTGCTACTGCAACAAAAGAAGGGATGATTACCCTTGATAAAAACTTGGTGTTGGAGAATGTTTTATATGTGCCAGGATTGACTTGCAATTTAATTTCTGTGTCGCAACTAATTGATGATTACAATTGTTTTTTTCAATTCACTAAAAAAATGTGTGTTATACAGGACCACACTTCGAGGATGCCGATTGGTGCGGGTGAAAGGTGGAATGGACTTTATTTTTTATGGGGCAGATCGTGTGGTGTTCAAGCAATGATGGTGAATAATATGACTTCTCTTGATTTATGGCACACGCGACTGGGTCATCCGTCTCTTCAAGTGATTAAGTTAATTCCTGAAGTTAGTTTTCAAAAGAGTAGTGATAGATTGAATCAACATTGTGATGTCTGTCATAGGGCAAAACAAAGTAGAGATAAATTTCTTGTTAGTCAAAATAAAGCTTCGAGTATTTTTGAACTTATTCATTGCGATTTGTGGGGTCCGTATAGAACAACTTCTTCTTGTGGTGCTTCATATTTCTTGACTATTGTGGATGGTTTTTCTAGAGTTGTCTGGATTTATTTGATTGTTGATAAGAAAGAAGCTCCTCGTATGTTGAAAACGTTTTTCTCCCTGGTTGAGAGACAGTTTGATAAACAAGTTAAAATATTGCGAAGCGATAACGGAACTGAGTTTACCTGTTTGAAACAATATCTTCTCGAACATGGAATTATTTTTCAAACCTCTTGTGTGGGGACACCACAACAAAATGGGAGGGTAGAACGAAAACATCGACATATTTTAAATGTTGCTCGAGCGTTAATGTTTCAAGGATCGCTTCCCATTGATTTTTGGGGAGAGTGTATTTTGGCAGCAGGATACCTCATAAATAGAACTCATTCTTTGGTGTTGAATGGGAAAACGCCTTATAGTGTTTTATATGGAAAAGAACCCACTTATAATCACTTGAGAATTTTGGGTTCTTTATGCTATGCTCATGTGAAGACGGGGGATAAGTTTGCAAGTCGAAGTCGAAGGTGTGTCTTTGTTGGGTATCCATATGGGCAGAAAGGATGGCGTTTGTACGATTTGGAGAAAAAGAGTTATTTTGTTTCTCGAGATGTTGCATTCTCAGAAGGAATTTTTCCGTTTGCTGAAAATTTGCAAATTGACACTGATATAATGTCTAGTGTTGAGGCAATTGATGATAATTTTGAGGAGTCACCAACCCCAGGATTAAGGGGGGGTGCTGACAACTCTTATGTGGGTCCCATTATACCGACGTCAACCGAAGTTACCGAGCAGCTTGTTTGTGAGAGTGAAGGGGACGAGCCTAGTTGCCTTGTCGATATTTCGAATCCAGATGTTCAAGAACAAGTTTTGGGTCGGGGTAAACGCGCAAGAGAAACTTCAATACGACTCCATGATTATGTTACCTACACCATCCAGAAGATAAGTCCCTCTGCCTCATCACTCGTACCACGACATTCTCCAGGTACTCCTTATCCTATAGGACACTATGTGAATTGCAACAATTTTTCTGTGCGACATAGAAATTTTCTTGCAGCCTTGACTGTAGAGAGAGAGCCCATGCATTATTACGAGGCCATGAAAGATAGCCGTTGGCGGGATGCTATGCGTTGTGAAATTAATGCACTTGAAGCTAGTGAGACTTGGGATGTGGTAGATTTGCCATCAGGAAAGAAAGCTCTTGGGTGCAAATGGGTGTACAAGATAAAATATAATTCAGACGGTACTATTGAGCGATTGAAGGCTCGACTAGTTATTCTTGGGAACCATCAAGTTGAAGGTATTGACTATACAGTGACTTTTGCTCCCGTGGCCAAAATGGTAACGGTAAGAGTGTTTCTTGCAGTTGTTGCCGCAAAGAATTGGGAGGTTCATCAAATGGATATCCACAATGCTTTTCTACATGGTGATCTTACGGAGGATGTGTATATGAAATTATTACCGGGGTTCAAGGTTGGGAGTTCCGAAAAAGTGTGTAAGCTCAAGAAATCTCTTTATGGTTTGAAGCAGGCACCCCGATGTTGGTTTGTTAAATTGTCCGCCGCACATAAGCACTATGGTTTCCAACAGTCTTATTCCGATTACTCTTTGTTTACATTACAAAGAGGCACTGTTCAACTCAATATTCTCGTTTATGTCTATGATCTTATCATCTCAGGGAGTCACTCAAATGATATACATAAATTCAAAAATTATCTCAACACTTGTTTTCACATGAAAGACCTTGGTTTACTGAAGTATTTATTGGGAGTGGAAGTGGCCCGTGGACCAGATGGATTTTTCCTTTGTCAACGTAAATATGCGCTTGACATTATTTCCGAGGTTGGTTTACTAGGTTCTCGACCAGCCCATGTACCTTGGAACAGAATCACCGCCTGGCATTGTCCACAAGTAAAGAACTTGATGATCCCGAGTCCTATCGGCGGTTGGTGGGTCGGCTTATTTATTTGTGTTTTACCCGACCTGAATTGTCCTACAGTGTTCATGTACTATCTCAGTTTATGCAGCAGCCTCGGGAAGAGCACTGGAATGCCGCTTTGCGAGTAGTCCGGTACCTAAAGGGTAATCCGGGTCAAGGTATTCATCTGCGTAGTAGATGTGATTTGCAGTTAAGAGGGTGGTGTGATGCGGATTGGGCTGGTTGTCCCCTTACTAGACGATCTCTTACCGGTTGGTTGGTGTTTCTTGGTGACTCACCGGTTTCTTGGAAAACGAAAAAAGCAACACACGGTTTCCCGATCTTCAGCTGAGGCCGAATATCGATCTATGGCTATGACTACTTGTGAGTTGACATGGTTGAAATCTCTTTTATCGAGTCTTGGGCTGTCTCATCCACGCCCGATGTCTCTTCACTGTGACAGCCAAGCAGCCCTACACATATCTCAAAACCCCGTATTTCATGAGCGGACAAAACACATTGAGATAGATTGCCATTCGGTCCGTGGTGAAATTATTGCCGGGAATATCCAACCCACGTTTGTTCCCTCACATGCACAACTCGCTGATATATTCACAAAAGCATTGGGCAGAAGGCAATATGATTTTTTTCTTCCCAAGTTGGGCATTCGGGATCTCCACTATTGTGAATATTATGTAAATATTATATTTTAGGTAGTCAATATTCTTGAGATGGTAATTATTCTTATATTGACTATAGCATATATTTAGGCGTGTGACTATTTGCCTAATTAGGTAAATTTTTTATTGTATATTAATTGGTGAATGAATGAGAAGCGGACGAAAAGGTTTCCGCTAAAACTCTGTGTTCTGTTAATATGTCATAAAAAATATAGAATAAATTCCTAGAAACTCTGAAAATGTCACTCATAAGAGCCTGAAAGTAGCATGGACATAGGTGAGACTAAATCGAATAATTGTGAACTCATAATGTTCAGAAGTAGTCACAAAGGCTGTCATGCATATAAGATTGCATGTTGAAAGGAGACTTATCAGTCTGAATGATGATTGGAGCTCAACACCGTACTTCGAAGCTCAAAAAAGACATGAATACGGTTCTCCTACAATGTAAACTACCAATTTGATGTCTTGTGACTCCATTTGATAATATTTGTGAGGTTTTGAATTTTGAGATTTTTTTGGAATGTTTGTAAGAAAATGAAGAAGAAGAGAGGGTTTAATGCGTTTGGGATTGAGGAAGAAGAAGAGAGGTTTTTTTTTTTTATTTGGTATTGAATGAGGAAAAACAAAATTTTTTTGCTTAAATTGTATTTTGTTTGATGAGGGTATTTTAGTAATTTGCTAATAAAAAATATTATTTGTGGTATTAGTCTAATGAACAAATGTAAAAGCTAATATAAAATATGGTATTGAAGTGAGAAAAAATTGGTATTAGTTTTAGCGGCCCACACTATTAACAGCATCCTTCAATATTTTTGGTTTTAAAATTTATAACGAGAATTTTTTCACACTAAAAAAATTAT
>NW_012192906.1:0-17224 GCF_000504015.1 Erythranthe guttata
CAAGGTTCTATTATCCAAAATCTACCTGATACATGCACAAACGTACATGTAAAAAAACATGCGCAAAAGTGCATTCGCAACAACAGGTCTTAAAAACACGAACTACAATACTAGGACTTTAATACGCATCAACAAACAACACCAAAAACACTTGATAAAAAAGATACAGTGGAGTGTAGAAATAAAACTGTACGTTTTAGTTTACGTGAATTTTTTTTTTGGATAAATTTATATTTCAGTTTGAATTGGTGGATTTGGTATCTTATAGGTACAAATCGAAAACAAGGTGTCCAAGAAGAAAAAATGATCAAAGAGTAAGAAAAGAGTTGCAAGTAAGAAAATAAAATCAAATTAGAAGAGAGAATCCCTCAAACATCTTTGGTAGTGTAGGTCCACGAAGTCGAGCATAACTTTCTCATCCGGACTCCAAGTCAACTGGTTCCGGCGGCATTAGAAAGCTATTTCAGCTGGATACAATTCATGTCTAACGTCAAAAATCCAAATTCGGACTCGAACATGGTCAAAATTGGATTCCAAAAGCAATCATTAAAATACGTACTACAGTTCGAGGACATGAATGCGCATCAAGAAACGTGCATAAAAACTCTCGCTAGAGAGATACGCACATAAATAGGAGTACAAAAGCATGCATAGAAGTTCTCACGCAAAAGTGCATTCGCAAAAAGGATCATGAAAACACAAACTACAATCCTAGGACATTAATACAAATCAACAAACATGCACAAGCACACTCGCTCAAATGGACATGCACAAACGTACATGTAAAAAAACATGCGCAAAAGTGCATTCGCAACAACGTTCTTAAAAACACGAACTACAATACTAGGACTTTAATACGCATCAACAAACAACACCAAAAACACTTGATAAAAAAGATACAGTGGAGTGTAGAAATAAAACTGTACGTTTTAGTTTACGTGGATTTTTTTTTTGGATAAATTTATATTTCAGTTTGAATTGGTGGATTTGGTATCTTATAGGTACAAATCGAAAACAAGGTGTCCAAGAAGAAAAAATGATCAAAGAGTAAGAAAAGAGTTGCAAGTAAGAAAATAAAATCAAATTAGAAGAGAGAATCCCTCAAACATCTTTGGTAGTGTAGGTCCACGAAGTCGAGCATAACTTTCTCATCCGGACTCCAAGTCAACTGGTTCCGGCGGCATTAGAAAGCTATTTCAGCTGGATACAATTCATGTCTAACGTCAAAAATCCAAATTCGGACTCGAACATTGTCAAAATTGGATTCCAAAAGCAATCATTAAAATACGTACTACAGTTCGAGGACATGAATGCGCATCAAGAAACGTGCATAAAAACTCTCGCTAGAGAGATACGCACATAAATAGGAGTACAAAAGCATGCATAGAAGTACTCACGCAAAAGTGCATTCGCAAAAAGGATCATGAAAACACAAACTACAATCCTAGGACATTAATACAAATCAACAAACATGCACAAGCACACTTGCTCAAATGGACATGCACAAACGTACATGTAAAAAAACATGCGCAAAAGTGCATTCGCAACAACGTTCTTAAAAACACGAACTACAATACTAGGACTTTAATACGCATCAACAAACAACAGCAAAAACACTAGATAAAAAAGATACAGTGGAGTGTAGAAATAAAACTCTACGTTTTTTTTTTGGATTAATTTATATTTCAGTTTGAATTGGTGGATTTGGTATCTTATAGGTACAAATCGAAAATTTGGTGTCCTGGAAGCAAAAATGGTCAAAGAGTAAGAAAATAGTTGCAATTACGAACATAAAATCAAATTAGAAGAGAGAATCCCTCAACATCTTTGGTAGTGTACGTCCACGAAGTCGAGCATAACTTTCTCATCCAGACTCCAAATCAGTTGGTTCCAACGGCATTAGAAAGCTATTTCAGCTGGCTACAATTTCTGTCTAACGACAAAAATCCAAATTCGGACTCGAACATGGTCAAAATTTGATTCCAAAAGCGATCATGATATTACGTACTACAGTTCGAGGACATGAATGCGCATCAAGAAACGTTCACAAAAACTCTCGCTAGAAAGATACGCACATAAGTAAGAGTACAAAAGCATGCACACAAGTACTCACGCAAAAGTGCATTCGCAAAAAGGATCATGAAAGCACAAACTACAATCCTAGGACATTAATACAAATCAACAAACATGCACAAGCACACTCGCTCAAATGGACATGCACAAACGTACATGTAAAAAAACATGCGCAAAAGTGCATTCGCAACAACGTTCTTAAAAACACGAACTACAATACTAGGACTTTAATACGCATCAACAAACAACACCAAAAACACTTGATAAAAAAGATACAGTGGAGTGTAGAAATAAACTGTACGTTTTAGTTTACGTGAATTTTTTTTTTGGATAAATTTATATTTCAGTTTGAATTGGTGGATTTGGTATCTTATAGGTACAAATCGAAAACAAGGTGTCCAAGAAGAAAAAATGATCAAAGAGTAAGAAAAGAGTTGCAAGTAAGAAAATAAAATCAAATTAGAAGAGAGAATCCCTCAAACATCTTTGGTAGTGTAGGTCCACGAAGTCGAGCATAACTTTCTCATCCGGACTCCAAGTCAACTGGTTCCGGCGGCATTAGAAAGCTATTTCAGCTGGATACAATTCATGTCTAACGTCAAAAATCCAAATTCGGACTCGAACATGGTCAAAATTGGATTCCAAAAGCAATCATTAAAATACGTACTACAGTTCGAGGACATGAATGCGCATCAAGAAACGTGCATAAAAACTCTCGCTAGAGAGATACGCACATAAATAGGAGTACAAAAGCATGCATAGAAGTTCTCACGCAAAAGTGCATTCGCAAAAAGGATCATGAAAACACAAACTACAATCCTAGGACATTAATACAAATCAACAAACATGCACAAGCACACTCGCTCAAATGGACATGCACAAACGTACATGTAAAAAAACATGCGCAAAAGTGCATTCGCAACAACGTTCTTAAAAACACGAACTACAATACTAGGACGTTAAGACGCATCAACAAACAACAGCAAAAACACCAGATAAAAAAGATACAGTGGAGTGTAGAAATAAAACTGTACGTTTTAGGTTACGTGGATTTTTTTTTTTGGATAAATTTATATTTCAGTTTGAATTTGTGGATTTGGTATCTTATAGGTACAAATCGAAAACTAGGTGTCCAAGAAGAAAAAATGATCAAAGAGTAAGAAAAGAGTTGCAATTACGAACATAAAATCAAATTAGAAGAGAGAATCCCTCAACATCTTTGGTAGTGTACGTCCACGAAGTCGAGCATAACTTTCTCATCCGGACTCCAAGTCAACTGGTTCCGGCGGCATTAGAAAGCTATTTCTGCTGGATACAATTTATGGCTAACATCAAAAATCCAAATTCGGACTCGAACATGGTCAAAATTGGATTCCAAAAGCGATCATTAAAATACGTACTACAGTTCGAGGACATGAATGCGCATCAAGAAACGTGCATAAAAACTCTCGCTAGAGAGATACGCACATAAATAGGAGTACAAAAGCATGCACAGAAGTACTCACGCAAAAGTGCATTCGCAAAAACGATCATGAAAACACAAACTACAATCCTAGGACATTAATACAAATCAACAAACATGCACAAGCACACTCGCTCAAATTGACATGCACAAACGTACATGTAAAAAAACATGCGCAAAAGTGCATTCGCAACAACGTTCTTAAAAACACGAACTACAATACTAGGACTTTAATAAGCATCAACAAACAACAGCAAAAACACTAGATAAAAAAGATACAGTGGAGTGTAGAAATAAAACTCTACGTTTACATTTACTTGGATTTTTTTTTTGGATTAATTTATATTTCAGTTTGAATTGGTGGATTTGGTATCTTATAGGTACAAATCGAAAATTAGGTGTCCTGGAAGCAAAAATGGTCAAAGAGTTAGAAAATAGTTGCAATTACGAACATAAAATCAAATTAGAAGAGAGAATCCCTCAACATCTTTGGTAGTGTACGTCCACGAAGTCGAGCATAACTTTCTCATCCAGAATCCAAATCAGTTGGTTCCAACGGCATTAGAAAGCTATTTCAGCTGGCTACAATTTCTGTCTAACGAATAAAATCCAAATTCGGACTCGAACATGGTCAAAATTTGATTCCAAAAGCGATCATGAAATTACGTACTACAGTTCGAGGACATGAATGCGCATCAAGAAACGTGCACAAAAACTCTCGCTAGAAAGATACGCACATAAGTACGAGTACAAAAGCATGCACACAAGTACTCACGCAAAAGTGCATTCGCAAAAAGGATCATGAAAGCACAAACTACAATCCTAGGACATTAATACAAATCAACAAACATGCACAAGCACACTCGCTCAAATGGACATGCACAAACGTACATGTAAAAAAACATGCGCAAAAGTGCATTCGCAACAACGTTCTTAAAAACACGAACTACAATACTAGGACTGTAATACGCATCAACAAAAAACAGCAAAAACACTAGATAAAAAAGATACAGTGGAGTGTAGAAATAAAACTGTACGTTTTAGTTTACGTGGATTTTTTTTTTTGGATAAATTTATATTTCAGTTTGAATTGGTGGACTTGGTATCTTATAGGTACAAATCGAAAACTAGGTGTCCAAGAAGAAAAAATGATCAAAGAGTAAGAAAAGAGTTGCAAGTAAGAAAATAAAATCAAATTAGAAGAGAGAATCCCTCAAACATCTTTGGTAGTGTAGGTCCACGAAGTCGAGCATAACTTTCTGATCCGGACTCCAAGTCAACTGGTTCCGGCGGCATTAGAAAGCTATTTCAGCTGGATACATTTCATGTCTAACGTCAAAAATCCAAATTCGGACTCGAACATGGTCAAAATTGGATTCCAAAAGCGATCATTAAAATACGTACTACAGTTCGGGGACATGAATGCGCATCAAGAAACGTGCATAAAAACTCTCGCTAGAGAGATACGCACATAAATAGGAGTACAAAAGCATGCACATAAGTACTCACGCAAAAGTGCATTCGCAAAAAGGATCATGAAAACACAAACTACAATCCTAGGACATTAATACAAATCAACAAACATGCACAAGCACACTCGCTCAAATGGACATGCACAAAGTACATGTATAAAAACATGCGCAAAAGTGCATTCGCAACAACGTTCTTAAAAACACGAACTACAATACTAGGACTTTAATACGCATCAACAAACAACAGCAAAAACACTAGATAAAAAAAAGATACAGAGGAGTGTAGAAATAAAACTCTACGTTTACGTTTACTTGGATTTTTTTTTTTTGGATTAATTTATATTTCAGTTTGAATTGGTGGATTTGGTATCTTATAGGTACAAATCGAAAATTAGGTGTCCTGGAAGCAAAAATGGTCAAAGAGTAAGAAAATAGTTGCAATTACGAACATAAAATCAAATTAGAAGAGAGAATCCCTCAACATCTTTGGTAGTGTACGTCCACGAAGTCGAGCATAACTTTCTCATCCGGACTCCAAATCAGTTGGTTCCAATAGCATTAGAAAGCTATTTCAGCTGGCTACAATTTCTGTCGAACGACAAAAATCCAAATTCGGACTAGAACATGGTCAAAATTTGATTCCAAAAGCGATCATGAAATTACGTACTACAGTTCGAGGACATGAATGCGCATCAAGAAACGTGCACAAAAACTCTCGCTAGAAAGATACGCACATAAGTAAGAGTACAAAAGCACGCACACAAGTACTCACGCAAAAGTGCATTCGCAAAAAGGATCATGAAAGCACAAACTACAATCCTAGGACATTAATACAAATCAACAAACATGCACAAGCACACTCGCTCAAATGGACATGCACAAACGTACATGTAAAAAAACATGCGCAAAAGTGCATTCGCAACAACATTCTTAAAAACACGAACTACAATACTAGGACTTTAATACGCATCAACAAACAACACCAAAAACACTTGATAAAAAAGATACAGTGGAGTGTAGAAATAAAACTGTACGTTTTAGTTTACGTGAATTTTTTTTTTGGATAAATTTATATTTCAGTTTGAATTGGTGGATTTGGTATCTTATAGGTACAAATCGAAAACAAGGTGTCCAAGAAGAAAAACTGATCAAAGAGTAAGAAAAGAGTTGCAAGTAAGAAAATAAAATCAAATTAGAAGAGAGAATCCCTCAAACATCTTTGGTAGTGTAGGTCCACGAAGTCGAGCATAACTTTCTCATCCGGACTCCAAGTCAACTGGTTCCGGCGGCATTAGAAAGCTATATCAGCTGGATACAATTCATGTCTAACGTCAAAAATCCAAATTCGGACTCGAACATGGTCAAAATTGGATTCCAAAAGCGATCATTAAAATACGTACTACAGTTCGAGGACATGAATGCGCATCAAGAAACGTGCATAAAAACTCTCGCTAGAGAGATACGCACATAAATAGGAGTACAAAAGCATGCACAGAAGTACTCACGCAAAAGTGCATTCGCAAAAAGGATCATGAAAACACAAACTACAATCCTAGGACATTAATACAAATCAACAAACATGCACAAGCACACTTGCTCAAATGGACATGCACAAACGTACATGTAAAAAAACATGCGCAAAAGTGCATTCGCAACAACGTTCTTAAAAACACGAACTACAATACTAGGACTTTAATACGCATCAACAAACAGCAGCAAAAACACTAGATAAAAAAGATACAGTGGAGTGTAGAAATAAAACTCTACGTTTACGTTTACTTGGATTTTTTTTTTTTGGATTAATTTATATTTCAGTTTGAATTGGTGGATTTGGTATCTTATAGGTACAAATCGAAAATTAGGTGTCCTGGAAGCAAAAATGGTCAAAGAGTAAGAAAATAGTTGCAATTACGAACATAAAATCAAATTAGAAGAGAGAATCCCTCAACATCTTTGGTAGTGTACGTCCACGAAGTCGAGCATAACTTTCTCATCCGGACTCCAAATCAGTTGTTTCCAACGGCATTAGAAAGCTATTTCAGCTGGCTACAATTTCTGTCGAACGACAAAATCCAAATTCGGACTCGAACATGGTCAAAATTTGATTCCAAAAGCGATCATGAAATTACGTACTACAGTTCGAGGACATGAATGCGCATCAAGAAACGTGCACAAAAACTCTCGCTAGAAAGATACGCACATAAGTAAGAGTACAAAAGCACGCACACAAGTACTCACGCAAAAGTGCATTCGCAAAAAGGATCATGAAAGCACAAACTACAATCCTAGGACATTAATACAAATCAACAAACATGCACAAGCACACTCGCTCAAATGGACATGCACAAACGTACATGTAAAAAAACATGCGCAAAAGTGCATTCGCAACAACGTTCTTAAAAACACGAACTACAATACTAGGACTTTAATACGCATCAACAAACAACACCAAAAATACTTGATAAAAAAGATACAGTGGAGTGTAGAAATAAAACTGTACGTTTTAGTTTACGTGGATTTTTTTTTTGGATAAATTTATATTTCAGTTTGAATTGGTGGATTTGGTATCTTATAGGTACAAATCGAAAACAAGGTGTCCAAGAAGAAAAAATGATCAAAGAGTAAGAAAAGAGTTGCAAGTAAGAAAATAAAATCAAATTAGAAGAGAGAATCCCTCAAACATCTTTGGTAGTGTAGGACCACGAAGTCGAGCATAACTTTCTCATCCGGACTCCAAGTCAACTG
Organism: Erythranthe guttata; assembly: GCF_000504015.1. Next base: position 7,753 of record NW_012192906.1, read on the forward strand.
GTTCCGGCGTCATTAGAAAGCTATTTCAGCTGGATACAATTCATGTCTAACGTCAAAAATCCAAATTCGGACTCGAACATGGTCAAAATTGGATTCCAAAAGCGATCATTAAAATACGTACTACAGTTCGAGGACATGAATGCGCATCAAGAAACGTGCATAAAAACTCTCGCTAGAGAGATACGCACATAAATAGGAGTACAAAAGCATGCATAGAAGTACTCACGCAAAAGTGCATTCGCAAAAAGGATCATGAAAACACAAACTACAATCCTAGGACATTAATACAAATCAACAAACATGCACAAGCACACTCGCTCAAATGGACATGCACAAACGTACATGTAAAAAAACATGCGCAAAAGTGCATTCGCAACAACGTTCTTAAAAACACGAACTACAATACTAGGACTTTAATACGCATCAACAAACAGCAGCAAAAACACTAGATAAAAAAGATACAGTGGAGTGTAGAAATAAAACTCTACGTTTACGTTTACTTGGATTTTTTTTTTGGATTAATTTATATTTCAGTTTGAATTGGTGGATTTGGTATCTTATAGGTACAAATCGAAAATTAGGTGTCCTGGAAGCAAAAATGGTCAAAGTGTAAGAAAATAGTTGCAATTACGAACATAAAATCAAATTAGAAGAGAGAATCCCTCAACATCTTTGGTAGTGTACGTCCACGAAGTCGAGCATAACTTTCTCATCCGGACTCCAAATCAGTTGGTTCAAACGGCATTAGAAATCTATTTAAGCTGGCTACAATTTCTGTCTAACGACAAAAATCCAAATTCGGACTCGAACATGGTCAAAATTTGATTCCAAAAGCGATCATGAAATTACGTACTACAGTTCGAGGACATGAATGCGCATCAAGAAACGTGCACAAAAACTCTCGCTAGAAAGATACACACATAAGTAAGAGTACAAAAGCATGCACACAAGTACTCACGCAAAAGTGCATTCGCAAAAAGGATCATGAAAGCACAAACTACAATCCTAGGACATTAATACAAATCAACAAACATGCACAAGCACACTCGCTCAAATGGACATGCACAAACGTACATGTAAAAAAACATGCGCAAAAGTGCATTCGCAACAACGTTCTTAAAAACACGAACTACAATACTAGGACTTTAATACACATCAACAAACAACACCAAAAACACTAGATAAAAAAGATACAGTGGAGGGTAGAAATAAAACTGTACGTTTTGGTTTACGAGGATTTTTTTTTTTGGATAAATTTATATTTCAGTTTGAATTGGTGGATTTGGTATCTTATAGGTGCAAATCGAAAACTAGGTGTCCAAGAAGAAAAAATGATCAATGAGTAAGAAAAGAGTTGCAAGTAAGAAAATAAAATCAAATTAGAAGAGAGAATCCCTCAAACATCTTTGGTAGTGTAGGTCCACGAAGTCGAGCATAACTTTCTGATCCGGACTCCAAGTCAACTGGTTCCGGCGGCATTAGAAAGCTATTTCAGCTGGATACAATTCATGTCTAACGTTAAAAATCCAAATTCGGACTCGAACATGGTCAAAATTGGATTCCAAAAGCGATCATTAAAATACGTACTACAGTTCGAGAACATGAATGCGCATCAAGAAACGTGCATAAAAACTCTCGCTAGAGAGATACGCACATAAATAAGAGTACAAAAGCATGCACAGAAGTACTCACGCAAAAGTGCATTCGCAAAAAGGATCATGAAAACACAAACTACAATCCTAGGACATTAATACAAATAAACAAACATGCACAAGCACACTCGCTCAAATGGACATGCACAAACGTACATGTAAAAAAACATGCGCAAAAGTGCATTCGCAACAACGTTCTTAAAAACACGAACTACAATACTAGGACTTTACTACGCATCAACAAACAACAGCAAAAACACTAGATAAAAAAGATACAGTGGAGTGTAGAAATAAAACTCTACGTTTACGTTCCCTTGGATTTTTTTTTTGGATTAATTTATATTTCAGTTTGAATTGGTGGATTTGGTATCTTATAGGTACAAATCGAAAATTAGGTGTCCAGGAAGCAAAAATGGTCAAAGAGTAAGAAAATAGTTGCAATTACGAACATAAAATCAAATTAGAAGAGAGAATCCCTTAACATCTTTGGTAGTGTACGTCCACGAAGTCGAGCATAACTTTCTCATCCGGACTCCAAATCAGTTGGTTCCAACGGCATTAGAAAGCTATTTCAGTTGGCTACAATTTCTGTCTAACGACAAAAATCCAAATTTGGAATCGAACATGGTCGAAATTTGATTCCAAAAGCGATCATGAAATTACGTACTACAGTTCGAGGACATGAATGCGCATCAAGAAACGTGCACAAAAACTCTCGCTAGAAAGATACGCACATAAGTAAGAGTACAAAAGCATGCACACAAGTACTCACGCAAAAGTGCATTCGCAAAAAGGATCACGAAAGCACAAACTACAATCCTAGGACATTAATACAAATCAACAAACATGCACAAGCACACTCGCTCAAATGGACATGCACAAACGTACATGTAAAAAACATGCGCAAAAGTGCATTCGCAACAACGTTCTTAAAAACACGAACTACAATACTAGGACTTTAATACGCATCAACAAACAACAGCAAAAACACTAGATAAAAAAGATACAGTGGAGTGTAGAAATAAAACTGTACGTTTTAGTTTACGTGGATTTTTTTTTTTGGATAAATTTATATTTCAGTTTGAATTGGTGGATTTGGTATCTTATAGGTACAAATCGAAAACTAGGTGTCCAAGAAGAAAAAATGATCAAAGAGTAAGAAAAGAGTTGCAAGTAAGAAAATAAAATCAAATTAGAAGAGAGAATCCCTCAAACATCTATGGTAGTGTAGGTCCACGAAGTCGAGCATAACTTTCTCATCCGGACTCCAAGTCAACTGGTTCCGGCGGCATTAGAAAGCTATTTCAGCTGGATACAATTCATGTCTAACGTCAAAAATCCATATTCGGACTCGAACATGGTCAAAATTGGATTCCAAAAGCGATCATTAAAATACGTACTACAGTTCGAGGACACGAATGCGCATCAAGAAACGTGCATAAAAACTCTCGCTAGAGAGATACGCACATAAATAGGAGTACAAAAGCATGCACAGAAGTACTCATGCAAAAGTGCATTCGCAAAAAGGATCATGAAAACACAAACTACAATCCTAGGACATTAATACCAAGCAACAAACATGCACAAGTGCATTCGCAACAACGTTCTTAAAAACACGAACTACAATACTAGGACTTTAATACGCATCAACAAACAACAGCAAAAACACTCGATAAAAAAGATACAGTGGAGTGTAGAAATAAAACTCTACGTTTACATTTACTTGGATTTTTTTTTGGATTAATTTATATTTCAGTTTTAATTGGTGGATTTGGTATCTTATAGGTACAAATCGAAAATTAGGTGTCCTGGAAGCAAAAATGGTCAAAGAGTAAGAAAATAGTTGCAATTACGAACATAAAATCAAATTAGAAGAGAGAATCCCTCAACATCTTTGGTAGTGTACGTCCACGAAGTCGAGCATAACTTTCTCATCCGGACTCCAAATCAGTTGATTCCAACAGCATTAGAAAGCTATTTCAGCAGGCTACAATTTCTGTCTAACGACAAAAATCCAAATTCGGACTCGAACATGGTCAAAATCGAAAACTAGGTGTCCAAGAAGAAAAACTGATCAAAGAGTAAGAAAAGAGTTGCAAGTAAGAAAATAAAATCAAATTAGAAGAGAGAATCCCTCAAACATCTTTGGTAGTGTAGGTCCACGAAGTCGAGCATAACTTTCTCATCCGGACTCCAAGTCAACTGGTTCCGGCTGCATTAGAAAGCTATTTCAGCTGGATACATTTCATGTCTAACGTCAAAAATCCAAATTCGGACTCGAACATGGTCAAAATTGGATTCCAAAAGCGATCATTAAAATACGTACTACAGTTCGAGGACATGAATGCGCATCAAGAAACGTGCTTAAAAACTCTCGCTAGAAAGATACGCACATAAGTAAGAGTACAAAAGCATGCACACAAGTACTCGCGCAAAACTGCATTCGCAAAAGGGATCACGAAAGCACAAACTACAAACCTAGGACATTAGTACAAATCAACAAACATGCACAAGCACACTCGCTCAAATGGACATGCACAAACGTACATGTAAAAAACATTCGCGAAAGTGCATTCGCACCAACGTTCTTAAAAACACGAACTACAATACTAGGACTTTAATACGCATGAACAAACAACAGCAAAAACTCTAGATAAAAAAGATACAGTGGAGTGTAGAGATAAAAAAGATACAGTGGAGTGTAGAAATAAAACTGTACGTTTTAGTTTACGTGGATTTTTTTTTTTGGATAAATTTATATTTCAATTTGAATTGGTGGATTTGGTATCTTATAGGTACATATCGAATACTAGGTGTCCAAGAAGAAAAAATGATCAAAGAGTAAGAAAAGAGTTGCAAGTAAGAAAATAAAATCAAATTAGAAGAGAGAATCCCTCAAACATCTTTGGTAGTGTAGGTCCACGAAGTCGAGCATAACTTTCTCATCCGGACTCCAAGTCAACTGGTTCCGGCGGCATTAGAAAGCTATTTCAGCTGGATACAATTCATGTCTAACGTCAAAAATCCAAATTCGGACTCGAACATGGTCAAAATTGGATTCCAAAAGCGATCATTAAAATACGTACTACAGTTCGAGGACATGAATGCGCATCAAGAAACGTGCATAAAAACTCTCGCTAGAGAGATACGCACATAAATAGGAGTACAAAAGCATGCACAGAAGTACTCACGCAAAAGTGCATTCGCAAAAAGGATCATGAAAACACAAACTACAATCCTAGGACATTAATACAAATCAACAAACATGCACAAGCACACTCGCTCAAATGGACATGCACAAACGTACATGTAAAAAAACATGCGCAAAAGTGCATTCGCAACAACGTTCTTAAAAACACGAACTACAATACTAGGACTTTAATACGCATCAACAAACAACAGCAAAAACACTAGATAAAAAAGATACAGAGGAGTGTAGAAATAAAACTCTACGTTTACGTTTACTTGGATTTTTTTTTTGGATTAATTTATATTTCAGTTTGAATTGGTGGATTTGGTATCTTATAGGTACAAATCGAAAATTAGGTGTCTTGGAAGCAAAAATGGTCAAAGAGTAAGAAAATAGTTGCAATTACGAACATAAAATCAAATTAGAAGAGAGAATCCCTCAACATCTTTGGTAGTGTACGTACACGAAGTCGAGCATAACTTTCTCATCCGGACTCCAAATCAGTTGGTTCCAACGGCATTAGAAAGCTATTTCAGCTGGCTACAATTTCTGTCTAACGACAAAAATCCAAATTCGGACTCGAACATGGTCAAAATTTGATTCAAAAAGCGATCATGAAATTACGTACTACAGTTCGAGGACATGAATGCGCATCAAGAAACGTGCACAAAAACTCTCGCTAGAAAGATACGCACAAAAGTAAGAGTACAAAAGCATGCACACAAGTACTCACGCAAAAGTGCATTCGCAAAAAGGATCACGAAAGCACAAACTACAATCCTAGGACATTAATACAAATCAACAAACATGCACAAGCACACTCGCTCAAATGGCCATGCACAAACGTACATGTAAAAAACATGCGCGAAAGTGCATTCGCACCAACGTTCTTAAAAACACGAACTACAATACTAGGACTTTAATACGCATGAACAAACAACAGCACAAACACTAGATAAAAAAGATACAGTGGAGTGTAGAAATAAAACTGTATGTTTTAGTTTACGTGGATTTTTTTTTTTTGGATAAATTTATATTTCAGTTTGAATTGGTGGATTTGGTATCTTATAAGTACAAATCGAAAACTAGGTGTCCAAGAAGAAAAACTGATCAAAGAGTAAGAAAAGAGTTGCAAGTAAGAAAATAAAATCAAATTAGAAGAGAGAATCCCTCAAACATCTTTGGTAGTGTAGGTCCACGAAGTCGAGCATAACTTTCTCATCCGGACTCCAAGTCAACTGGTTCCGGCTGCATTAGAAAGCTATTTCAGCTGGATACAATTCATGTCTAACGTCAAAAATCCAAATTCGGACTCGAACATGGTCAAAATTGGATTCCAAAAGCGATCATTAAAATACGTACTACAGTTCGAGGACATGAATGCGCATCAAGAAACGTACTTTAAACTCTCGCTAGAGAGATACACACATAAATAGGAGTACAAAAGCATGCAGAGAAGTACTCACGCAAAAGTGCATTCGCAAAAAGGATCATGAAAACACAAACTACAATCCTAGGACATTAATACAGATCAACAAACATGCCCATAGCACACTCGCTCAAAAGGACATGCACAAAGTACATGTAAAAAAACATGCGCAAAAGTGCATTCGCAACAACGTTCTTAAAAACCCGTACTACAATACTAGGACTTTAATACGCATCCACAAACTACAGCCTAAACACTAGATAAAAAAGATACAGAGGAGTGTAGAAATAAAACTCTACGTTTACGTTTACTTGGATTTTTTTTTTTGGATTAATTTATATTTCAGTTTGAATTGGTGGATTTGGTATCTTATAGGTACAAATCGAAAATTAGGTGTCCTGGAAGCAAAAATGGTCAAAGAGTAAGAAAATAGTTGCAATTACGAACATAAAATCAAATTAGACGAGAGAATCCCTCAACATCTTTGGTAGTGTACGTCCACGAAGTCGAGCATAACTTTCTCATCCGGACTCCAAATCAGTTGGTTCCAATGGCATTAGAAAGCTATTTCAGCTGGCTACAATTTCTGTCTAACGACAAAAATCCAAATTCGGACTCGAACATGGTCAAAACTTGATTCCAAAAGCGATCATGAAATTACGTACTACAGTTCGAGGACATGAATGCGCATCAAGAAACGTGCACAAAAACTCTCGCTAGAAAGATACGCACAAAAGTAAGAGTACAAAAGCATGCACACAAGTACTCGCGCAAAACTACATTCACAAAAAGGATCACGAAAGCACAAACTACAATCCTAGGACATTAATACAAATCAACAAACATGCACAAGCACACTCGCTCAAATGGACATGCACAAACGTACATGTAAAAAACATGCGCGAAAGTGCATTCGCACCAACGTTCTTAAAAACACGAACTACAATACTAGGACTTTAATACGCATGAACAAACAACAGCAAAAACACTAGATAAAAAAGATACAGTGGAGTGTAGAAATAAAACTGTATGTTTTAGTTTACGTGGATTTTTTTTTTTTGGATAAATTTATATTTCAGTTTGAATTGGTGGATTTGGTATCTTATAAGTACAAATCGAAAACTAGGTGTCCAAGAAGAAAAACTGATCAAAGAGTAAGAAAAGAGTTGCAAGTAAGAAAATAAAATCAAATTAGAAGAGAGAATCCCTCAAACATCTTTGGTAGTGTAGGTCCACGAAGTCGAGCATAACTTTCTCATCCGGACTCCAAGTCAACTGGTTCCGGCTGCATTAGAAAGCTATTTCAGCTGGATACATTTCATGTCTAACGTCAAAAATCCAAATTCGGACTCGAACATGGTCAAAATTGGATTCCAAAAGCGATCATTAAAATACGTATTACAGTTCGAGGACATGAATGCGCATCAAGAAACGTGCTTAAAAACTCTCGCTAGAGAGATACACACATAAATAGGATTACAAAAGCATGCAGAGAAGTACTCACGCAAAAGTGCATTCGCAAAAAGGATCATGAAAACACAAACTACAATCCTAGGACATTAATACAAATCAACAAACATGCACAAGCACACTCGCTCAAATGGACATGCACAAAGTACATGTAAAAAAACATGCACAAAAGTGCATTCGCAACAACGTTCTTAAAAACACGAACTACAATACTAGGACTTTAATACGCATCAACAAACAACAGCAAAAACACTAGATAAAAAAGATACAGAGGAGTGTAGAAATAAAACTCTACGTTTACGTTTACTTGGATTTTTTTTTTTGGATTAATTTATATTTTAGTTTGAATTGGTGGATTTGGTATCTTATAGGTACAAATCGAAAATTAGGTGTCCTGGAAGCAAAAATGGTCAAAGAGTAAGAAAATAGTTGCAATTACGAACATAAAATCAAATTAGAAGAGAGAATCCCTCAACATCTTTGGTAGTGTACGTCCACGAAGTCGAGCATAACTTTCTCATCCGGACTCCAAATCAGTTGGTTCGAACGGCATTAGAAAGCTATTTCAGCTGGCTACGATTGCTGTCTAACGACAAAAATCCAAATTCGGACTCGAACATGGTCAAAACTTGATTCCAAAAGCGATCATGAAATTACGTACTACAGTTCGAGGACATGAATGCGCATCAAGAAACGTGCACAAAAACTCTCGCTAGAAAGATACGCACAAAAGTAAGAGTACAAAAGCATGCACACAAGTACTCGCGCAAAACTGCATTCGCAAAAAGGATCACCAAAGCACAAACTACAATCCTAGGACATTAATACAAATCAACAAACATGCACAAGCACACTCGCTCAAATGGACATGCACAAACGTACATGTAAAAAACATGCGCGAAAGTGCATTCGCACCAACGTTCTTAAAAACACGAACTACAATACTAGGACTTTAATACGCATGAACAAACAACAGCAAAAATACTAGATAAAAAAGATACAGTGGAGTGTAGAAATAAAACTGTATGTTTTAGTTTACGTGGATTTTTTTTTTTTGGATAAATTTATATTTCAGTTTGAATTGGTGGATTTGGTATCTTATAAGTACAAATCGAAAACTAGGTGTCCAAGAAGAAAAACTGATCAAAGAGTAAGAAAAGAGTTGCAAGTAAGAAAATAAAATCAAATTAGAAGAGAGAATCCCTCAAACATCTTTGGTAGTGTAGGTCCACGAAGTCGAGCATAACTTTCTCATCCGGACTCCAAGTCAACTGGTTCCGGCTGCATTAGAAAGCTATTTCAGCTGGATACATTTCATGTCTAACGTCAAAAATCCAAATTCGGACTCGAACATGGTCAAAATTGGATTCCAAAAGCGATCATTAAAATACGTATTACAGTTCGAGGACATGAATGCGCATCAAGAAACGTGCTTAAAAACTCTCGCTAGAGAGATACACACATAAATAGGATTACAAAAGCTTGCAGAGAAGTACTCACGCAAAAGTGCATTCGCAAAAAGGATCATGAAAACACAAACTACAATCCTAGGACATTATTACAAATCAACAAACATGCACAAGCACACTCGCTCAAATGGACATGCCCAAAGTACCTGTTAAAAAACATGCGCAAAAGTGCATTCGCAACAACGTTCTTAAAAACACGAACTACAATACTAGGACTTTAATACGCATCAACAAACAACAGGAAAAACCCTAGATAAAAAAG
>NW_012192906.1:17469-32474 GCF_000504015.1 Erythranthe guttata
ACTTTCTCATCCGGACTCCAAGTCAACTAGTTCCGGCGGCATTAGAAAGCTATTTCAGCTGGATACAATTCATGTCTAACGTCAAAAATCCAAATTCGGACTCGAACATGGTCAAAATTGGATTCCAAAAGCGATCATTAAAATACGTACTACAGTTCGAGGACATGAATGCGCATCAAGAAACGTGCATAAAAACTCTCGCTAGAGTGATACGCACATAAATATGAGTACAAAAGCATGCACAGAAGTACTCACGCAAAAGTGCATTCGCAAAAAGGATCATGAAAACACAAACTACAATCCAAGGACATTAATACAAATCAACAAACATGCACAAGCACACTCGCTCAAATGGACATGCACAAACGTACATGTAAAAAAACATGCGCAAAAGTGCATTCGCAACAACGTTCTTCAAAACACGAACTACAGTACTAGGACTTTAATACGCATCAACAAACAACAGCAAAAACACTAGATAAAAAAGATACAGAGGAGTGTAGAAATAAAACTCTACGTTTACGTTTACTTGGATTTTTTTTTTGGATTAGTTTATATTTCAGTTTGAATTGGTGGATTTGGTATCTTATAGGTACAAATCGAAAATTAGGTGTCCTGGAAGCAAAAATGGTCAAAGAGTAAGAAAATAGTTGCAATTACGAACATAAAATCAAATTAGAAGAGAGAATCCCTCTACATCTTTGGTAGTGTACGTCCACGAAGTCGAGCATAACTTTCTCATCCGGACTCCAAATCAGTTGGTTCCAACGGCATTGGAAAGCTATGTCAGCCGGCTACAATTTCAGTCTAACGACAAAAATCCAAATTCGGACTCGAACATGGTCAAAATTTGATTCCAAAAGCGATCATGAAATTACGTACTACAGTTCGAGGACATGAATGCGCATCAAGAAACGTGCACAAAAACTCTCGCTAGAAAGATACGCACATAAGTAAGAGTACAAAAGCATGCACACAAGTACTCACGCAAAAGTACATTCGCAAAAAGGATCACGAAAGCACAAACTACAATCCTAGGACATTAATACAAATCAACAAACATGCACAAGCACAGTCGCTCAAATGGACATGCACAAACGTACATGTAAAAAACATGCGCAAAAGTGCATTCGCAACAACGTTCTTAAAAACACGAACTACAATACTAGGACTTTAATACGCATCAACAAACAACAGCAAAAACACTAGATAAAAAAGATACAGTGGAGTGTAGAAATAAAATTGTACGTTTTAGTTTACGTGGATTATTTTTTTGGGATAAATTTAATTTCAATTTGAATTGGTGGATTTGGTATCTTATAGGTACAAATCGAAAACTAGGTGTCCAAGAAGAAAAAATTATCAAAGAGTAAGAAAAGAGTTGCAAGTAAGAAAATAAAATCAAATTAGAAGAGAGAATCCCTCAAACATCTATGGTAGTGTAGGTCCACGAAGTCGAGCATAACTTTCTCATCCGGACTCCAAGTCAACTGGTTCCGGCGGCATTAGAAAGCTATTTCAGCTGGATACATCTCATGTCTAACGTCAAAAATCCAAATTCGGACTCGAACATGGTCAAAATTGGATTCCAAAAGCGATCATTAAAATACGTATTACAGTTCGAGGACATGAATGCGCATCAAGAAACGTGCTTAAAAACTCTCGCTAGAGAGATACACACATAAATAGGATTACAAAAGCACGCAGAGAGGTACTCACGCAAAAGTGCATTCGCAAAAAGGATCATGAAAACACAAACTACAATCCTAGGACATTAATACAAATCAACAAACATGCACAAGCACACTCGCTCAAATGGACATGCACAAAGTACATGTAAAAAAACATGCGCAAAAGTGCATTCGCAACAACGTTCTTAAAAACACGAACTACAATACTAGGACTTTAATACGCATCAACAAACAACAGCAAAAACACTAGATAAAAAAGATACAGAGGAGTGTAGAAATAAAACTCTACGTTAACGTTTACTTGGATTTTTTTTTTTGGATTAATTTATATTTCAGTTTGAATTGGTCGATTTGGTATCTATTAGGTACAAATCAAAAATTAGGTGTCCTGGAAGCAAAAATGGTCAAAGAGTAAGAAAATAGTTGCAATTACGAACTTTAAATCAAATTAGAAGAGAGAATCCCTCAACATCTTTGGTAGTGTACGTCCACGAAGTCGAGGATAACTTTCTCATCCGAACTCCAAATCAGTTGGTTCCAACGGCATTATAAAGCTATTTCAGCTGGCTACAAGTTCGTTCTAACGACAAAAATCCAAATTCGGACTCGAACATGGTCCAAATTTGATTCCAAAAGCGATCATGAAATTACGTACTACAGTTCGAGGACATGAATGCGCATCAAGAAACGTGCACAAAAACTCTCGCTAGAAAGATACGCACATAAGTAAGAGTACAAAAGCATGCACACAAGTACTCGCGCAAAACTGCATTCGCAAAAAGGATCACGAAAGCACAAACTACAATCCTAGGACATTAATACAAATCAACAAACATGCACAAGCACACTCGCTCAAATGGACATGCACAAACGTACATGTAAAAAACATGCGCGAAAGTGCATTCGCACCAACGTTCTTAAAAACACGAACTACAATACTAGGACTTTAATACGCATGAACAAACAACAGCAAAAACACTAGATAAAAAAGATACAGTGGAGTGTAGAAATAAAACTGTAAGTTTTAGTTTACGTGGATTTTTTTTTTTGGATAAATTTATATTTCAATTTGAATTGGTGGATTTGGTATCTTATAGGTACAAATCGAAAACTAGGTGTCCAAGAAGAAAAAATGATCAAAGAGTAAGAAAAGAGTTGCAAGTAAGAAAATAAAATCAAATTAGAAGAGAGAATCCCTCATACATCTTTGGGAGTGTAGGTCCACGAAGTCTAGCATAACTTTCTCATCCGGACTCCAAAGTCATTTGGTTTCCGGCAGGCATTAGAAAGCTATTTCAGCTGGGATACAATTCATGTCTAACGTAAAAAATCCAAATTCGGACTCGAACATGGTCAAAATTGGATTCCAAAAGCGATCATTAAAATACGTACTACAGTTCGAGGACATGAATGCGCATCAAGAAACGTGCATAAATACTCTCGCTAGAGTGATACGCACATAAATAGGAGTACAAAAGCATGCACAGAAGTACTCACGCAAAAGTGCATTCGCAAAAAGGATCATGAAAACACAAACTACAATCCTAGGACATTAATACAAATCAACAAACATGCACAAGCACACTCGCTCAAATGGACATGCACAAACGTACATGTAAAAAAACATGCGCAAAAGTGCATTCGCAACAACGTTCTTAAAAACACGAACTACAATACTAGGACTTTAATACGCATCAACAAACAACAACAAAAACAATAGATAAAAAAGATACAGAGGAGTGTAGAAATAAAACTCTACGTTTACGTTTACTTGGAATTTTTTTTGGATTAATTTATATTTCAGTTTGAATTGGTGTATTTGGTATCTTATAGGTACAAATCGAAAATTAGGTGTCCTGGAAGCAAAAATGGTCAAAGAATAAGAAAATAGTTGCAATTACGAACATAAAATCAAATTAGAAGAGAGAATCCCTCAACATCTTTGGTAGTGTACGTCCACGAAGTCGAGCATAACTTTCTCATCCGGACTCCAAATCAGTTGGTTCCAATGGCATTAGAAAGCTATTTCAGCTGGCTACAATTTCTGTCTAACGACAAAAATCCAAATTCGGACTCGAACATGGTCAAAACTTGATTCCAAAAGCGATCATGAAATTACGTACTACAGTTCGAGGACATGAATGCGCATCAAGAAACGTGCACAAAAACTCTCGCTAGAAAGATACGCACAAAAGTAAGAGTACAAAAGCATGCACACAAGTACTCGCGCAAAACTACATTCACAAAAAGGATCACGAAAGCACAAACTACAATCCTAGGACATTAATACAAATCAACAAACATGCACAAGCACACTCGCTCAAATGGACATGCACAAACGTACATGTAAAAAACATGCGCGAAAGTGCATTCGCACCAACGTTCTTAAAAACACGAACTACAATACTAGGACTTTAATACGCATGAACAAACAACAGCAAAAACACTAGATAAAAAAGATACAGTGGAGTGTAGAAATAAAACTGTATGTTTTAGTTTACGTGGATTTTTTTTTTTTGGATAAATTTATATTTCAGTTTGAATTGGTGGATTTGGTATCTTATAAGTACAAATCGAAAACTAGGTGTCCAAGAAGAAAAACTGATCAAAGAGTAAGAAAAGAGTTGCAAGTAAGAAAATAAAATCAAATTAGAAGAGAGAATCCCTCAAACATCTATGGTAGTGTAGGTCCACGAAGTCGAGCATAACTTTCTCATCCGGACTCCAAGTCAACTGGTTCCGGCTGCATTAGAAAGCTATTTCAGCTGGATACAATTCATGTCTAACGTCAAAAATCCAAATTCGGACTCGAACATGGTCAAAATTGGATTCCAAAAGCGATCATTAAAATACGTACTACAGTTCGAGGACATGAATGCACATCAAGAAACGTGCTTAAAAACTCTCGCTAGAGAGATACACACATAAATAGGAGTACAAAAGCATGCAGAGAAGTACTCACGCAAAAGTGCATTCGCAAAAAGGATCATGAAAACACAAACTACAATCCTAGGACATTAATACAAATCAACAAACATGCACAAGCACACTCGCTCAAATGGACATGCACAAAGTACATGTATAAAAACATGCGCAAAAGTGCATTCGCAACAACGTTCTTAAAAACACGAACTACAATACTAGGACTTTAATACGCATCAACAAACAACAGCAAAAACACTAGATAAAAAAAAGATACAGAGGAGTGTAGAAATAAAACTCTACGTTTACGTTTACTTGGATTTTTTTTTTTTGGATTAATTTATATTTCAGTTTGAATTGGTGGATTTGGTATCTTATAGGTACAAATCGAAAATTAGGTGTCCTGGAAGCAAAAATGGTCAAAGAGTAAGAAAATAGTTGCAATTACGAACATAAAATCAAATTAGAAGAGAGAATCCCTCAACATCTTTGGTAGTGTACGTCCACGAAGTCGAGCATAACTTTCTCATCCGGACTCCAAATCAGTTGGTTCGAACGGCATTAGAAAGCTATTTCAGCTGGCTACAATTTCTGTCTAACGACAAAAATCCAAATTCGGACTCGAACATGGTCAAAACTTGATTCCAAAAGCGATCATGAAATTACGTACTACAGTTCGAGGACATGAATGCGCATCAAGAAACGTGCACAAAAACTCTCGCTAGAAAGATACGCACAAAAGTAAGAGTACAAAAGCATGCACACAAGTACTCGCGCAAAACTGCATTCGCAAAAAGGATCACCAAAGCACAAACTACAATCCTAGGACATTAATACAAATCAACAAACATGCACAAGCACACTCGCTCAAATGGACATGCACAAACGTACATGTAAAAAACATGCGCGAAAGTGCATTCGCACCAACGTTCTTAAAAACACGAACTACAATACTAGGACTTTAATACGCATGAACAAACAACAGCAAAAATACTAGATAAAAAAGATACAGTGGAGTGTAGAAATAAAACTGTATGTTTTAGTTTACGTGGATTTTTTTTTTTTGGATAAATTTATATTTCAGTTTGAATTGGTGGATTTGGTATCTTATAAGTACAAATCGAAAACTAGGTGTCCAAGAAGAAAAACTGATCAAAGAGTAAGAAAAGAGTTGCAAGTAAGAAAATAAAATCAAATTAGAAGAGAGTGTTAGAGTAGGTGACCAACAAGCCAACATGTGGCTGTGGTCTTTCGTATTTATTATTGTAATAAACGAACCTTTATTCGTATTAATGATAAAACATCTTGGCATTCTATATCTTTGTCCCTTTGTCACAAGCATAGATATAGTCCTTACAGTTATTACAAGTACTAGTAATTGATCGTTAGGATCTTGAGATATTTACTTAAGTATTATAACTGTTAAACGTGTTCCTAGTCGAAGGGTTACGCCACTAATGAGGATATCGGCCATTCCCATTAAGACTAGCACTTAGTGTATGTGTACTGCATCTCATCAGTAAACGGTATTGTGATATCGGCATGCATAAGTGGGTGCTCGTAAGTTGACGAGTTCACTGAACTCCCTCACCCTAGAAATCTCTAAGTGGTTCCCAATAATCGAGTAGAGATATCTATGGTATAGTTGTACACCATTAGTCCTTATGACCTAGACATCACCGTGACTTCACTAGAGGACCAGGTGTATCGTGACCTGTCCCTGAGTTCCACCGAGGACCATCCCAAGGGCCAGTGTTCGTGCAGTCCGAAATCTAGTGGGAGGTCTGTGCATTGTAGTCGGGGATTCGATCGCTAGAATAGTCTTGGATGTCCTGTGTGTTCTGAAAGTTTGTAATCATTCTAAGTCTCTGGCCAGAGCTGACTAAGTGATGATTAGAGAATTCGATTCTCTAAGTCATGCACGTAAGGATTACAACACTTAGAACGATCGCACCGTCATCGAACATATAAAGAGGTCTCGATGAACCAATGCCTCTAGTTCGATCGGGATATATGAATCGAAGGGACCGTACTGTACGTTAACTATATCTGAAGGTTCTTGCAGGCACTTCATTTGTATCTAGGGAATCATGACGCGTGGTTGCTAGACGCCAATCTTGATTCGTTGGGTGATTAAGATGAAACGAGCTTCATCTTAATCGTAACTCGAAGGGGACGAGTTTTGACCACAAAGGGTTGTGGGCCCACGGCTAGCTTACACCTGAACCATCGAGGGTCACACTGCTCGTGCACATGAGATCTTTGAATAAACGGTCAGAGATAAAATAGTTTATCTTTGCATGTTTGGAAGTCAATATGATTGAGTCCAACATTCGTAATTTGGAATTATGAATGAGAATAAGAAAAGGAAAAGAATAGGCGAACGTGTTAGTGAACTTTCTAAATCGGGAAGTTTCCAAATTTAGAAAGTCCACTGAACTAGGGTTTCCACTTTTGGAAAGTTGGAAAATAAGAGATGGCACTCGTAATGACGAGGAAGTTATAATGATTCCGAAAATGCAATCGTTGAAATTTTTCGGTCATTGAATTGAGAGAGACGAGCAAGTAAAGGAACTAACGAGCTTAAGCTGTTGGGCCTAGTCCAACTTAAGCCCGCTAGGGTTTTATGCAAGGGACTATAAATACATGATTTATAGACCTTGCACACATAACAACAACATCAAACCCTAACCCTAAACGGCCGACCCCTCTCTCTCTCGCCCTCTCTCCCGCGCGGCCACCTCCGCCGTTGGCGCCGCCCCATCGCCGGAATCGGCCATCCCTTGGCCGATCCATTTCGGTATTCTTTTCTCCTTTCTTTTTCTTCCGTTAATTCTAACTACTTCGTGTCTAGTGCCACGTTTTAGTAGATCGAAGTATACGAGGTGAAATCCGAGAGGAGGAAGACTGTAGATCGAAGAATCGAGGAGCAACGCACGAGCCGAAGCCGCACGCTGCCCCACGCGCCGCCCGGAAGTTCGCGCGTGAAACTCACGCGCCGCCGTGACCTCACGCGCCGCTGCTGCCGCTGCACCGCTGCTGCCCCGATTCTAC
This sequence comes from Erythranthe guttata, assembly GCF_000504015.1. The sequence continues at coordinate 25,137 of NW_012192906.1, forward strand.
GGATTGGTTTCCGTAGCAATCTCGACGTGCTATACGCTCCTACCTCACGCTTCAAGAGGTAAACACTGGAAACCCTAGTTTCGATTCCATTATGTTTAAACTATTATTTCATGTTTGTTTCGTATGATTTTATGTGATTATGTGTAATCGATTAAATCATTGTAAGCATGTTAATTGGTTTAAACGCGAGCATGTTAGTTGATTTAAATTCGATTGAATTTATTAGCATGTATGTTGTTTTTAATTTCGCTGGAAGCGCAAAGGTACGCGATTAATTGAATATAATTTATCGGGCATGTTCTTATGTGTTTTAAAGTCGTTTGAATCGCATAAATTTTTGTTTTCCGCTGCGTATGCGTGCCCGAAACCCAACAGAGAGAATCCCTCAAACATCTTTGGTAGTGTAGGTCCACGAAGTCGAGCATAAATTTCTCATCCGGACTCCAAGTCAACTGGTTCCGGCTGCATTAGAAAGCTATTTCAGCTGGATACATTTCATGTCTAACGTCAAAAATCCAAATTCGGACTCGAACATGGTCAAAATTGGATTCCAAAAGCGATCATTAAAATACGTATTACAGTTCGAGGACATGAATGCGCATCAAGAAACGTGCTTAAAAACTCTCGCTAGAGAGATACACACATAAATAGGATTACAAAAGCATGCAGAGAGGTACTCACGCAAAAGTGCATTCGCAAAAAGGATCATGAAAACACAAACTACAATCCTAGGACATTAATACAAATCAACAAACATGCACAAGCACACTCGCTCAAATGGACATGCACAAAGTACATGTAAAAAAACATGCGCAAAAGTGCATTCGCAACAACGTTCTTAAAAACACGAACTACAATACTAGGACTTTAATACGCATCAACAAACAACAGCAAAAACACTAGATTAAAAAGATACAGAGGAGTGTAGAAATAAAACTCTACGTTAACGTTTACTTGGATTTTTTTTTTTGGATTAATTTATATTTCAGTTTGAATTGGTGGATTTGGTATCTATTAGGTACAAATCAAAAATTAGGTGTCCTGGAAGCAAAAATGGTCAAAGAGTAAGAAAATAGTTGCAATTACGAACTTTAAATCAAATTAGAAGAGAGAATCCCTGAACATCTTTGGTAGTGTACATCCACGAATTCGAGCATAACTTTCTCATCCGGACTCCAAATCAGTTGGTTCCAACAGCATTAGAAAGCTATTTCAGCTGGCTACAATTTCTGTCTAACGACAAAAATCCAAATTCGGACTCGAACATGGTCAAAATTTGATTCCAAAAGCGATCATGAAATTACGTACTACAGTTCGAGGACATGAATGCGCATCAAGAAACGTGCACAAAAACTCTCGCTAGAAAGATACGCAAATAAGTAAGAGTACAAAATCATGCACACAAGTACTCACGCAAAACTGCATTCGCAAAAAGGATCACGAAAGCACAAACTACAATCCTAGGACATTAATACAAATCAACAAACATGCACAAGCACACTCGCTCAAATGGACATGCACAAACGTACATGTAAAAAACATGCGCGTAAGTGCATTCGCACCAACGTTCTTAAAAACACGAACTACAATACTAGGACTTTAATACGCATGAACAAACAACAGCAAAAACACTAGATAAAAAAGATACAGTGGAGTGTAGAAATAAAACTGTACGTTTTAGTTTACGTGGATTTTTTTTTTGGGATAAATTTAATTTCAATTTGAATTGGTGGATTTGGTATCTTATAGGTACAAATCGAAAACTAGGTGTCCAAGAAGAAAAAATTATCAAAGAGTAAGAAAAGAGTTGCAAGTAAGAAAATAAAATCAAATTAGAAGAGAGAATCCCTCAAACATCTATGGTAGTGTAGGTCCACGAAGTCGAGCATAACTTTCTCATCCGGACTCCAAGTCAACTGGTTCCGGCGGCATTAGAAAGTTATTTCAGCTGGATACAATTCATGACTAACGTAAAAAATCCAAATTCGGACTCGAACATGGTCAAAATTGGATTCCAAAAGCGATCATTAAAATACGTACTACAGTTCGAGGACATGAATGCGCATCAAGAAACGTGCTTAAAAACTCTCGCTAGAGAGATACACACATAAATAGGATTACAAAAGCATGCAGAGAGGTACTCACGCAAAAGTGCATTCGCAAAAAGGATCATGAAAACACAAACTACAATCCTAGGACATTAATACAAATCAACAAACATGCACAAGCACACTCGCTCAAATGGACATGCACAAAGTACATGTAAAAAAACATGCGCAAAAGTGCATTCGCAACAACGTTCTTAAAAACACGAACTACAATACTAGGACTTTAATACGCATCAACAAACAACAGCAAAAACACTAGATAAAAAAGATACAGAGGAGTGTAGAAATAAAACTCTACGTTAACGTTTACTTGGATTTTTTTTTTTTTTGGATTAATTTATATTTCAGTTTGAATTGGTCGATTTGGTATCTATTAGGTACAAATCAAAAATTAGGTGTCCTGGAAGCAAAAATGGTCAAAGAGTAAGAAAATAGTTGCAATTACGAACTTTAAATCAAATTAGAAGAGAGAATCCCTCAACATCTTTGGTAGTGTACATCCACGAATTCGAGCATAACTTTCTCATCCGGACTCCAAATCAGTTGGTTCCAACGGCATTAGAAAGCTATTTCAGCTGGCTACAATTTCTGTCTAACGACAAAAATCCAAATTCGGACTCGAACATGGTCAAAATTTGATTCAAAAAGCGATCATGAAATTACGTACTACAGTTCGAGTACATGAATGCGCATCAAGAAACGTGCACAAAAACTCTCGCTAGAAAGATACGCACATAAGTAAGAGTACAAAAGCATGCACACAAGTACTCACGCAAAACTGCATTCGCAAAAAGGATCACGAAAGCACAAACTACAATCCTAGGACATTAATACAAATCAACAAACATGCACAAGCACACTCGCTCAAATGGACATGCACAAACGTACATGTAAAAAACATGCGCAAAATTGCATTCGCAACAACTATCTTAAAAACACGAACTACAATACTAGGACTTTAATACGCATCAACAAACAACAGCAAAAACACTAGATAAAAAAGATACAGTGGAGTGTAGAAATAAAACTGTACGTTTTAGTTTACGTGGATTTTTTTTTTGGGATAAATTTAATTTCAATTTGAATTGGTGGATTTGGTATCTTATAGGTACAAATCGAAAACTAGGTGTCCAAGAAGAAAAAATTATCAAAGAGTAAGAAAAGAGTTGCAAGTAAGAAAATAAAATCAAATTAGAAGAGAGAATCCCTCAAACATCTTTGGTAGTGTAGGTCCACGAAGTCGAGCATAACTTTCTCATCCGGACTCCAAGTCAACTGGTTCCGGCGGCATTAGAAAGCTATTTCAGCTGGATACAATTCATGACTAACGTAAAAAATCCAAATTCGGACTCGAACATGGTCAAAATTGGATTCCAAAAGCGATCATTAAAATACGTACTACAGTTCGAGGACATGAATGCGCATCAAGAAACGTGCATAAAAACTCTCGCTAGAGTGATACGCACATAAATATGAGTACAAAAGCATGCACAGAAGTACTCACGCAAAAGTGCATTCGCAAAAAGGATCATGAAAACACAAACTACAATCCTAGGACATTAATACAAATCAACAAACATGCACAAGCACACTCGCTCAAATGGACATGCACAAACGTACATGTAAAAAAACATGCGCAAAAGTGCATTCGCAACAACGTTCTTAAAAACACGAACTACAATACTAGGACTTTAATACGCATCAACAAACAACAACAAAAACACTAGATAAAAAAGATACAGAGGAGTGTAGAAATAAAACTCTACGTTTACGTTTACTTGGATTTTTTTTTTGGATTAATTTATATTTCAGTTTGAATTGGTGGATTTGGTATCTTATAGGTACAAATCGAAAATTAGGTGTCCTGGAAGCAAAAATGGTCAAAGAGTAAGAAAATAGTTGCAATTACGAACATAAAATCAAATTAGAAGAGAGAATCCCTCAACATCTTTGGTAGTGTACGTCCACGAAGTCGAGCATAACTTTCTCTTCCGGACTCCAAATCAGTTGGTTCCAACGGCATTAGAAAGCTATTTCAGCTGGCTACAATTTCTGTCTAACGACAAAAATCCAAATTCGGACTCGAACATGGTCAAAATTTGATTCCAAAAGCGATCATGAAATTACGTACTACAGTTCGAGGACATGAATGCACATCAAGAAACGTGCACAAAAACTCTCGCTAGAAAGATACGCACAAACGTAAGAGTACAAAAGCATGCACACAAGTACTCACGCAAAAGTGCATTCGCAAAAAGGATCACGAAAGCACAAACTACAATCCTAGGACATTAATACAAATCAACAAACATGCACAAGCACACTCGCTCAAATGGACATGCACAAACGCACATGTAAAAAACATGCGCAAAAGTGCATTCGCAACAACGTTCTTAAAAACACGAACTACAATACTAGGACTTTAATACGCATCAACAAAAAACCGCAAAAACACTAGATAAAAAAGATACAGTGGAGTGTAGAAATAAAACTGTACGTTTTAGTTTACGTGGATTTTTTTTTTGGGATAAATTTAATTTCAATTTGAATTGGTGGATTTGGTACCTTATAGGTACAAATCGAAAACTAGGTGTCCAAGAAGAAAAAATTATCAAAGAGTAAGAAAAGAGTTGCAAGTAAGAAAATAAAATCAAATTAGAAGAGAGAATCCCTCAAACATCTATGGTAGTGTAGGTCCACGAAGTCAAGCATAACTTTCTCATCCGGACTCCAAGTCAACTGGTTCCGGCGGCATTAGAAAGTTATTTCAGCTGGATACAATTCATGTCTAACGTCAAAAATCCAAATTCGGACTCGAACATGGTCAAAATTGGATTCCAAAAGCGATCATTAAAATACGTACTACAGTTCGAGAACATGAATGCGCATCAAGAAACGTGCATAAAAACTCTCGCTAGAGTGATATGCACATAAATAGGGGTACAAAAGCATGCACAGAAGTACTCACGCAAAAGTGCATTCGCAAAAAGGATCATGAAAACACAAACTACAATCCAAGGACATTAATACAAATCAACAAACATGCACAAGCACACTCGCTCAAATGGACATGCACAAACGTACATGTAAAAAAACATGCGCAAAAGTGCATTCGCAACAACGTTCTTCAAAACACGAACTACAGTACTAGGACTTTAATACGCATCAACAAACAACAGCAAAAACACTAGATAAAAAAGATACAGAGGAGTGTAGAAATAAAACTCTACGTTTACGTTTACTTGGATTTGTTTTTTGGATTAGTTTATATTTCAGTTTGAATTGGTGGATTTGGTATCTTATAGGTACAAATCGAAAATTAGGTGTCCTGGAAGCAAAAATGGTCAAAGAGTAAGAAAATAGTTGCAATTACGAACATAAAATCAAATTAGAAGAGAGAATCCCTCAACATCTTTGGTAGTGTACGTCCACGAAGTCGAGCATAACTTTCTCATCCGGACTCCAAATCAGTTGGTTCCAACGGCATTAGAAAGCTATTTCAGCCGGCTACAATTTCAGTCTAACGACAAAAATCCAAATTCGGACTCGAACATGGTCAAAATTTGATTCCAAAAGCGATCATGAAATTATGTACTACAGTTCGAGGACATGAATGCGCATCAAGAAACGTGCACAAAAACTCTCGCTAGAAAGATACGCACATAAGTAAGAGTACAAAAGCATGCACACAAGTACTCACGCAAAACTGCATTCGCAAAAAGGATCACGAAAGCACAAACTACAATCCTAGGACATTAATACAAATCAACAAACATGCACAAGCACACTCGCTCAAATGGACATGCACAAACGTACATGTAAAAAACATGCGCGAAAGTGCATTCGCACCAACGTTCTTAAAAACACGAACTACAATACTAGGACTTTAATACGCATGAACAAACAACAGCAAAAACACTAGATAAAAAAGATACAATGGAGTGTAGAAATAAAACTGTACGTTTTAGTTTACGTGGATTTTTTTTTTTGGATAAATTTATATTTCAATTTGAATTTGTGGATTTGGTATCTTATAGGTACAAATCGAAAACTAGGTGTCCAAGAAGAAAAAATGATCAAAGAGTAAGAAAAGAGTTGCAAGTAAGAAAATAAAATCAAATTAGAAGAGAGAATCCCTCAAACATCTTTGGTAGTGTAGGTCCACGAAGTCGAGCATAACTTTCTCATCCGGACTCCAAGTCAACTGGTTCCGGTGGCATTAGAAAGCTATTTCAGCTGGATACAATTCATGACTAACGTAAAAAATCCAAATTCGGACTCGAACATGGTCAAAATTGGATTCCAAAAGCGATCATTAAAATACGTACTACAGTTCGAGGACATGAATGCGCATCAAGAAACGTGCATAAAAACTCTCGCTAGAGTGATATGCACATAAATAGGAGTACAAAAGCATGCACAGAAGTACTCACGCAAAAGTGCATTCGCAAAAAGGATCATGAAAACACAAACTACAATCCTAGGACATTAATACAAATCAACAAACATGCACAAGCACACTCGCTCAAATGGACATGCACAAACGTACATGTAAAAAAACATGCGCAAAAGTGCATTCGCAACAACGTTCTTCAAAACACGAACTACAGTACTAGGACTTTAATACGCATCAACAAACAACAGCAAAAACACTAGATAAAAAAGATACAGAGGAGTGTAGAAATAAAACTCTACGTTTACGTTTACTTGGATTTTTTTTTTGGATTAATTTATATTTCAGTTTGAATTGGTGGATTTGGTATCTTATAGGTACAAATCGAAAATTAGGTGTCCTGGAAGCAAAAATGGTCAAAGAGTAAGAAAATAGTTGCAATTACGAACATAAAATCAAATTAGAAGAGAGAATCCCTCAACATCTTTGGTAGTGTACGTCCACGAAGTCGAGCATAACTTTCTCTTCCGGACTCCAAATCAGTTGGTTCCAACGGCATTAGAAAGCTATTTCAGCTGGCTACAATTTCTGTCTAACGACAAAAATCCAAATTCGGACTCGAACATGGTCAAAATTTGATTCCAAAAGCGATCATGAAATTACGTACTACAGTTCGAGGACATGAATGCGCATCAAGAAACGTGCACAAAAACTCTCGCTAGAAAGATACGCACAAACGTAAGAGTACAAAAGCATGCACACAAGTACTCACGCAAAAGTGCATTCGCAAAAAGGATCACGAAAGCATAATTGAGATGCCTTAAAACGCGAGACCAG